>JBBPBX010019654.1:0-19810 GCA_038048925.1 Garcialebias charrua | reverse complement strand
TATGCTCATAATGATCCAAATAAGCAGCATTGGTGGCAGAAAATTGAAGATCCAGAAGCTGTTGTCGATCATACACCAGTAATGAGTTTATGTCCTAGATGAAAAACTAACAAATACAAATAATCCGAACACTATTAGCAGAGGTGGATTGCAAGCCATGTACACGGGCGCCATCTTACCCTTCGTACAGCACTCAATACTTAGTTGGAGCTCCTTTTGCCTGGATTACTGCAGTAATGCAGCGTCGCATGGAGTCGATCTGCCTGTGGCACTGCTCAGGTGTTCTGAAAACCCATGTTGCTCTGATAGTGGCCTTCAGCTCTTCTGAATTGTTGGGTCTGGTGTATCGCATCTTCCCCTTCACAATACCCCATAGACTTTGTATGGGATTAAGGTCAGGGGAGTTTGCTGGCCAATTAAGAACAGGGATACCATGGTCCTTAAACCAGGTACTGGTAGCTTTGGTAATGTGTACAGGTACCAAGTCCTGTTGGAAAATGAAATGTGCATCTCCATAAAGTTGGTCAGTAGCAGGAAGCATGAAGTGCTCTAAAACTTCTGGTAGATGGCTGTGTTGACCTTGGGCCTCAGAAAATAATAATAATAATAATTAATAATAATTTGTCACCCAAGATGGTGTAGTGGCAAAGAATCGGACTTGTTATCCGAAGGACCCAGGTTCGAACCCCGGCCACGGCACACCATCTTGGGGTGTCTATGAGTGCACATCTATTTTCCCAGCTCCCCGGGCGCGACTACGCTGCTCACTGCACCACCTGGTGGTGGTTGGGTTAAATGCAGAAGACCAATTTCGTCTGTCAAGTATGGGAACATACACAGATGACAAATGTGACAACACAGTGGACCAACATCAGCAGATGACATGGCACCCCAAACCACCACTGACTGTGGAAACCTGATATTGGACTTCAAGCAACATGGATTCTGTGCCTCTCTTCTCTTCCTCCAGACTCTAGGACCTTGATTTCCAAAGGAAATGCAAAATTTACTTTAATCAGAGAATAGAACTTTGGACCAATCAGCAGCAGTCCCAGGCGAGACACTTCTGGCACGTCTCTTGTTCAAGAGTGGCTTGACACAAGGAATGCGACAGCTGAAACCCTTGTCTTGCATATGTCTCTGCGTGGTGGTTCTTGAAGCACTGACTCCAGTTGCAGTCCACTCTTTGTGAATCTACCCCACATTTTGGAATGGGTTTTGTTCCACAATCCTCTTCAGGGTGAATGGAATTATTGAAACAAATCAACTTTTTCATGATATTCTAAATTTATGACCAGCACCTGTATTTGCACAGACATTTAAATGAGAAAACTGCAACAATCTCAGCAAACGGTGTCATTAGATGTAGCCATTAGTCTAGCCTGGATTAAAGGGGACATTCAAAATTCACTTTTTAATGGTTTTTTTTTACTCAACTTTGGGTATTTACTTCATAAAAAAACAGTCCTAAGGCCAAAAAAATGCACCCAGTGGTTTATTTACTCTAAGTAGATTTATTTATCTTTGATAAATACACTTCGTTTCCCACTTCCTGCGGTTTGTGACGTCACAAACCGCAGCCAACCACCTCAAACCTGAGTCCAGCCCCTCACCTAGCAACCCCTGGTTAGGCTCAACCCACTTCTGTATTAAACACATGACTGTTGTTTTTCATGATTTCATCTCATCTTTTGTTTATATGTTCTTAATTTCATGTGTACAGCACTTTGTTGCAGCTGTGTTTTTTTTAAATGGCTTTATAAATAAAGTATAATTGTTATTTTTATGTTTTAGTTCAATTTTTAGTGTATTTGTGTTACGACCGGTAAAGGCCAAAACATACAAAGTGGACACTGACACAGAAAAAGAATTAAAACGATTTTTATTAAACTAAAACTAAGAGCCTCCAGGCTGGCAGGGTCCTCCCAGGCTTCTCACCAGGACTGGAGCGTCCTCTCCTGGATCAGCGTCCAAAGGAAAAGAAAATTAATAAAAAGTACAAATAAGTGTTGGACTGGTGGGCGAGGCCAAAAACAATAAAACGCCACCCAGGTTGATCCAATCCTGTACAGGACCGTCGTACCCCCCCAGGCGACGATCTACCTTACCAAAGAAGTCCCTCTAAATAAACAAAACACGAGAACTGGACTACCTGCACCCACACAGTCAAAAGTACAAACAAATGAGAAAGAGAAAAAGGTAACAGTCCCTCACTGTTGATCCCAGTTGTCCTCCTGAACAACTGCACAGACACTGCCCTCAGTGTCTCCAAAATTAACTCAAACAGGCCCCTGTGGCACAGGCCCACACCTCTTAAGTTAAACCAAAGTGGCAGCCAGCACTTAAGGTGCCTTAACCCACACAGAACTCTAAGAGCTTAACCAGCTCACCTTCCACTCCCCCTGGAGCAGACTCACAAACAAGCGGAGAGGGTGGAGCTCTCCTCAATGTTTGTACATCCTACAGCTTCCCAGCTGTTAAACATCTAGTGTTTCCTACACCAGTCTCAAACAAGCTTAAAACTTGTTTCACACAACCCTAGTAAATACTAAGGCTGTCACAAGAGCACCCTTTGCTCTACATGTGCTGTTTAGGCAGCACCAGTCATTTAAGACATTTCACAGCTCACAGTGATCAAAAGTGGGTGGAGAACACTTCTGAACACACACACATGCAGCATAAAACTGCTTTGAGCAAAACTTGGTTTTTACCTGCAACAGGATTCCAAGTATTTCCAACAAGCCCCCTTGCTTGCGTCCACCAACCTCAATTGGCAATCTCAACAACTCCCTTGCTCCAAGCAAAGGCTCCACAGTGTTCAGGTCTCAGCTCAGACTATTTAAAAGGCTGAGAGCAAACAGGTGTTTCACCTGAGCTAATCAAGCCTGATTAGGCTGAGTGAAAAAAAGTGCAGCTACAGGCTGCTGGTGCTTTCTTTAGCAGACTGCAGCCAACCTAAACACAATAATGATGTTTTTAAAAAAAACTCTGAACCCCCTCAGGTTCATAACACCCCCACCGAAAGTTATTTTGTATGGGGGTGATGTGTATGTTAGGGGAAAACATCACACATCCACCCATACAAAAAAAAAACAGAGGGTTAAAATGTAGCGGTCACACCACCTAAATGGACTAAAAACACCATTTAAAAAACTAGTCCATCAAACCGCTAACATTTATTCTACAGTCACACTCAAAAAGTTTTAAAACCAAACAAGCAGCGCTTGTCTAAGTTTACCCTGAAAAGCTTTTTATTAGTCATCGACCCCAAACAAAAAACACCATAGTTGGTGCCAGCGTGTGACTGAATACTGGTCTTGACAGTCAGGGGGGATCTGTCCTCATTCTCTGCACCGGACAGCATCCCTGTGTCAGTTTCAACAGCTCTGCTCTCAGCCACACTGTAAGCACAGAGACAGTTAGACACAGAATCATGTGCATTGTGCTCAATGTAGGGTTGCAGCACCTCACATTTCACAGACAGCAAAAATGCATTTTCTGCTGCACTTTTAGTAATCGATTGCACATTGTCCTTCAACACTCCCTCATTGTTCTCTGCAAGAGAAAACAAAGGAACAGGTGGAATTGTTTTGTGTGACTTCACCTTCTTTGATAATTTCAGGTCCTCTCCTGACTGAACTAGATGTTCAGTTCCAAACAGCAGATGAAGACTTTTCCCCATGTCGATATAGTCTTTATTCTTCAGTTCCATCAACTGTTGTCTGGACAACAGAAGTTTTGCTTCATCTACTTCATTTGCAAACATTTCTGTTTTTACAGGAACTTGTTTCTCTTCAAGACTCGTCATAAATGTGTCACTTAAGTACACATCATCATCTCCATCATTGTTTTTAGCAGGAGCTACAGAAGAATGCAAAGAAACAGGAGGAACTGTTTCTTTTGGGTCCTCAGTCAGGTTCAATGGGACTTCCTCTGCTTCAGAACTGAATAAAAAACATTCACACAGATTAATGTCAAGTTCATTCAGCTCAAAGTTATTAAAATCCCCATCTGACTGAACTTGTTCAGGTTCAGTTTCATGTAATAAGAAAAAACTGTCACCCAAATTGATGTCATCCTCAATGTTCTCCTCCTGAAGACAATGTTCCTGTGGCGCCATCTCCTGTTGAAGTGTGAGAGGCTCACCTTCTTGAGTGCAAGGCTCTGGTGTCGCCTTTAGATGACACACTGTAGAACATGAATGTTGCTTTTCCAGTTGCTTTTTCAGTTCAGCTTTGAGCCTCAACACTCTCAACTCCTCCTGCAACTTCAGTATGTTTTGTTCACGAGCAACTTGAAGTCTTTGTCGTTCAATTTCCTCTTGTTCCCACAGACGCTTCTTTTCCTCCAAAGCAGCTTGACGTCTTTGTTGTTTAATTTGCAGTTCAAGCTCTTGTTTTTCTTTTAAAGCAACTTGCTCCTGCTCAAGAGCAGCTCGCTCCTCTTCAAGCTTCTTTCTCTCCATGGCAATCAAACGTTCTCTTTCCTCCTCCTTTTCTCTCAAACGCATTTGCTCATTCATCTCAGGAAAAATCCTAAGCTGACCCAATTCACAAAGCAGTTCACATCCCAACCATTCATCATCAGCATATTTTCTGACATCAATGTTAAAATGGTTTGCTACCCTTAGCTTTTGTTCTATTGTGCAGTCTACAAAGACTTGCACTGTGGGATGTTCAAGAAATCTTTTTAAATTGAAAGCCATGTTGTTGAGCAAAAACAAAAAAACTGTTTCTTTGTTTTTAAACAGCTTACTCAAACAGTTCACCACCAAATGTCCTGCACACAGATGACAGTGAACCAAAACACAAATGCCCTACTGCTCTTGAATGTATCACAGGCAGCAGCATACACACACAGCTGATAGTACTCTGCAATCAGCACCAAAGAGAAGCTTCAGCCAGCTTCCAACTGCTGAAGTTAAGTCCTTCACAAATTTGGTGACTAAATTTTTTTTTTTAAGTTCACACTTTTGACAAACCCCCAAATAAAGGTGAACAGAAAAACTGTTCAACCTAGCAAACACCATTAAGTACGTCAGCTGTACACCGCACAGAACACACAAAAACACAGCTCAAGGCTATTTGTGAAACTGCCTGTCACAAACACTGTGTTTTAACTAATCAACGAGCCCCCATTAAATATTTAAGCACCCAAGCTCAAACAATGTCTGTTCAAAGACAGACCACCACCAACATGCACAGTAGGTGCACAGAACAAACAAGCAGCTTACCACTACACAAACTAGCTCATGCAAATCCAACACAACTCCTAAACTAGTTTGTTCATTCACATCCCAGACAAATCCTAAACTAACCAAAACAGCTCGTTCATTCAGATCCAGCACAACTACTGAATCAAAACTAAACTAACAGCTCGTTCATTCATATCCCGGACGAGCCATCCAATTTATATGTTACGACCGGTAAAGGCCAAAACATACAAAGTGGACACTGACACAGAAAAAGAATTAAAACGATTTTTATTAAACTAAAACTAAGAGCCTCCAGGCTGGCAGGGTCCTCCCAGGCTTCTCACCAGGACTGGAGCGTCCTCTCCTGGATCAGCGTCCAAAGGAAAAGAAAATTAATAAAAAGTACAAATAAGTGTTGGACTGGTGGGCGAGGCCAAAAACAATAAAACGCCACCCAGGTTGATCCAATCCTGTACAGGACCGTCGTACCCCCCCAGGCGACGATCTACCTTACCAAAGAAGTCCCTCTAAATAAACAAAACACGAGAACTGGACTACCTGCACCCACACAGTCAAAAGTACAAACAAATGAGAAAGAGAAAAAGGTAACAGTCCCTCACTGTTGATCCCAGTTGTCCTCCTGAACAACTGCACAGACACTGCCCTCAGTGTCTCCAAAATTAACTCAAACAGGCCCCTGTGGCACAGGCCCACACCTCTTAAGTTAAACCAAAGTGGCAGCCAGCACTTAAGGTGCCTTAACCCACACAGAACTCTAAGAGCTTAACCAGCTCACCTTCCACTCCCCCTGGAGCAGACTCACAAACAAGCGGAGAGGGTGGAGCTCTCCTCAATGTTTGTACATCCTACAGCTTCCCAGCTGTTAAACATCTAGTGTTTCCTACACCAGTCTCAAACAAGCTTAAAACTTGTTTCACACAACCCTAGTAAATACTAAGGCTGTCACAAGAGCACCCTTTGCTCTACATGTGCTGTTTAGGCAGCACCAGTCATTTAAGACATTTCACAGCTCACAGTGATCAAAAGTGGGTGGAGAACACTTCTGAACACACACACATGCAGCATAAAACTGCTTTGAGCAAAACTTGGTTTTTACCTGCAACAGGATTCCAAGTATTTCCAACAAGCCCCCTTGCTTGCGTCCACCAACCTCAATTGGCAATCTCAACAACTCCCTTGCTCCAAGCAAAGGCTCCACAGTGTTCAGGTCTCAGCTCAGACTATTTAAAAGGCTGAGAGCAAACAGGTGTTTCACCTGAGCTAATCAAGCCTGATTAGGCTGAGTGAAAAAAAGTGCAGCTACAGGCTGCTGGTGCTTTCTTTAGCAGACTGCAGCCAACCTAAACCCAATAATGATGTTTTAAAAAAAACTCTGAACCCCCTCAGGTTCATAACAATTTGCGATCGCTCCCAACGCGCAGCCGGCAAAAATTAAATGAGCGGACCCTCGGCGTAGGGACCGGCGGCAACGGGACACTGCTTCTGGCGGATACAGCCTCGCAGCAGCCTCGCAGCAGCCTTGCAGCAGCCTCGCAGCAGCGAGGACCTTCTCCTTACGGATTAATTTACGGGAGACACTTGGTGAACTTTGTGTGTCTTGACTGGAACAGCGATAACTCCCAAAATCTCCGCGTGCAACGAGCGGAGCTGGCGAACACCGGAAGAGGAACAAGCTAACATTAGCATCGGATTCGGGTGGTCTAATGCTAAAAGGAGCAGCAAATTGCGGCGCGCTCAGACGGGTTTCGGTAAGTTATCTTAAGCTAGCACTAACAGTAAGTCAAATGAGTAATAAAAAAAGAGCTAATTTTAAAACAACAACACATTACAGATACTGGCTGTTACAGAGGGCGTAAACAGATCGTTGAAGGGCGTGGACTTCAAGAAACCGGTCGTTCAAAACGAAAGTTAAAAATGGCAGAATTAAAAAGGGTATAATTAATTATCTAAGAATTATTTTGTGTATTAAAATGAATTAATATTGTCAAGATAGCACACAGACATAACATAAACATTTTAAAGACCTATATGTGGTCTCCTTTAAGACTTTTGACTCTTCCTCCATGCTCTGACTGATGGTATGTCTGATAAGGCATTTAGTATTTATAACTTTTAGGCACAGCATCACTTCAATCATTAGACTGGGCCACCTCCAAGTGGTCTAAAAAAACAAAAGTTATAAAACTATGGAAGCAAAGTGTACATTTAACTGTTGCTCTGTGTTGAATCACAATCGTTCATCTGAACAGAAAGGAAGTATTTCCCCTTCAACATAAACAAAGCTCCCAACAGATCTGAGTTCTTAGTCAAAGGCAAAAAAACATAAACAAGAAATTTGAAGAGCTGATGCAGACTTCTGCTATGGAACCAACATATTTCTGTAGAGCCCATCAGATTAACATTAACGTTTGTAGGGCAGTCATTCAGATTGGAGCAGAATGTGTAGTTAAGAGCAGACTTTGGATTTTAAACAGCTGGGTGCCAGTAAAATATTTTCCAGGCCCAGGTATTGCATACATGCCTGTGACATACCAGGACAATGAGCTCAGGGCAAGTAAAGCCTTTCCTTTTCCTGGTGTGCACAGAAAGAGCGCTTGCAGTGGGACAGTTGAACGGCTCCCACAACAACAGGAACCCCAAAGGAAGCAGCTGTTTACATCTGTCTTAACAAAAGAATTCCCTGCTCAGCACAGTAACACAGTCTGCATGCAAGTTATTTATTAGCCAAAGGTTTGCACAAACACACACATACACCCCCCACCCCCTCACACACATTCACCCACCACCATGCCCCAGTTTTGTGATCTGATTAAGCACCCCCGCTCCCCATTAGAGGTCTACATCCAGTCATGCATGTGGACTGAATTATGATTAAAGTGCTATCATTACAATTACAACATGAAAATCTGCAGCCACATGTGCGACAACAGACCTGGAATGTGTGGGAAGCACTTTTCTAATTGAACAACCTTGTCAGATGGCAGAACATCAAGGCAGCTCTCAGAACCTCTGTCAACAGCTGCTCTGCTGACACGGCATCTGGACTGTACATGCTGCTGATACAAGGTCACTTTGGATAATTATTAGGGAGGGTAAAACACAGTATGTTCACGTTAAAGCCCAACGCTCTGATTGTTCGTCTGTTTGCTCAGACGGTGGTTGGCAGCTCGTTGTGAAGCCACAAATGACAACAGTCTGGACTTCGTACATGTAGGGATGGAAGTACCTGACTAAGCATTGACTTTGACTATTGAGCATGAACTTTCTTACCTGACTAAGCTTTACAAAAAATATTCAAAATATTTTTCAATATGCATTTTTGGTTGATATAGTTTTTATGAGTCTCTTAGGAATAGTTTAAATAAATATCTAATGTAATGTAAAAAAAATATTGGTTGATGGTCTTCCTTTATTGTGTGAACCGCTAGTTCTGGATGTCACCAACAAACTGGTTGATCCACTACAAGAAGGTGCTATTTACAAGACTGAGTTTGCTGCAGCTCCTCAGACTGAAGAAGTTTTTTGGATAAAAGATGAAATGTTTCAACAAAAAAATAATCCGACCAGAGGACCTGACTCAACCTTGTCAGATTTATCTACCTGGATTATTGAGCATATGCTGGTGAAGATTCTCAGTCGTCCAGGACATGATAAATCAAAAAAGGCGTTCAATACAAGATCAACTGGACTTTATTTGTAACATCATCCGATGAGCTTTCTCAATTCTTTGGAGACTGTGAGAGGGAGAGAGAAGTTATAAGCAAGCTGGGCCACTGATACACACCAAACTAGGTAAATTGGAAGCTAACACACACACATATTTGGGATAACACGTGCCTGTGACCCATTCAAAGTTCAGTGTGTGAAAAAGCAGAGCTTACAGAAAGCAAACACACATCCTACTGTATGTAAATTGACGTGTGGAAATTGAAGTGTGGTTTTTGTCAATTTACATTGTACATTTGAACAGTTTCAAACAGCATGTTTGAAATACTCACAATCACACCATACTTGTAAGACTCTATGGGTATCACCTCTGCATTAAGTTGATTGATCGTAGTTGAAGCCTTGGCACGGGGTCAGTCCTGCTACAAGTTCTCACCAACCAAGACATGCCAGCGAACATAGGCCTCACATCACAACTGCAATGTTATCACACTTGCTCCATTCCACCCACAATGCCATCAAACTATACTGTCACCACAATGATAAACCACCACCACTTCACTGTAGAAGCTTTGTGCATGCTTAGAAACTTTGTGGGCCAATCATATTCTGTTACATATAATGGAGTGCCTACTTTGTTCCTACTATGATCCTGAAAATCCTGCTATGATCCTGCTAAGACCATTTGTATGAACTGATCACAGTGGGGTTACAGTTAATTAGTGCTTTCTAGTTGGTGTCCTGGCATTATGACAGTCTGACCAGTCGAGGTGTATGTTGAGCATTTAACTCTCCTGTTTGGTGATATCAATGTGATCATCAAATGAAAGTGTGAAAAACAACTGAGATGGTCGTGTTCAGAGCTGTTTGTTGTAACCATGCAGACATTTTTATTTATCCAATTAGCTGTTTTCAAGCTTTTCAATTAAAAATGTACAGTATAGGAACAAGTGAGCATTCACAAAAGAGTCACACTGAATCACCCCATGGTCTACATCTTTTCAAGTGGGATCATCTGGTGGTGGTGGTGAAGGCTGCACAGAAGTCTGTTGGAGTCAGTCTCCCCACCATCACAGACATTTACACCTCCAGATGCAGGAAAAGAGCCACCTGCATCATGAAAGACCTCACTCATCCAGCACACTCACTCTTTGCCCCACTCCCCTCAGGACGGAGGTTGAGGAGCATCAAGTGTAGAACCACTAGACTGAGGAACAGCTTCTACCCTGAGGCTGTTAGACTCATGAATAAATAAAAATAAAATAAAAAATAAACACTGCAAAATATCACATCATACTGATGCTGATCTGTTTTCTTGTTGCTGTGTTCATCTGTGTTCATCTGTGACCATCTGCTCATACAAACTCATGTTCGTGCTGCTGTTTATTTCCACTATATTAGGCTTAGTGTATTACTAGTTGATGTTTTTCTTAGTTAATTCTAGATGTTATTACTGTTTTTCTCTTGCATTTGTTGTTGGATGTAACTGGGACCCCGTGTACATAATCTCGTTTTCATCACATGTACCACATGCGGTGCAAATGACAATAAAGACTCTGAGTCTGACTCTGATCTGAATTTTGACAAATTGTTGTACGGTACTAATTGGGTTAAAACACTGTAAAAAATAGTTTAAAGCAAACTAACCATGTAGTGTAGTCAGAATATGGTGTAAAATATTTTGTTTGTAAATTACAGTACTGGTGGTTGTTCTAATAAGAAACAAAATAAAAACTTTTTTTAAAGCTACAGTGGATAACTTTTTTCAAGTATTTAGGGTCCACTCTCCAGGAAAGAGGGGAGTGAGGTGAAGAGGTGAAGAAGAGATTCCAGGCAGGATGGAGTGGATGGAGAAAAGTTTCAGGAGTGATTTGTGACAAAAAGGTGTCAGCAAAGGTCAAAGGAAAAGTTTACAAGACAGTGGTGAGACCAGCTATGTTGTATGGTCTGGAGACAGAGACATGGACAAAAAGACAGGAGAAAGAACTGGAAGTGGCAGAAATGAAGATGCTGAGGTTCTCCTTAGGAGTGACAAGGATGGATAAGATCAGGAATGAGATCATCAGAGGTACAGCACATGTTGAACAACTGGGAGATAAAGTTAGAGAGGACACACTGAGATGGTTTGGACATGTCCAGAGGAGGGACAGTGGTTTGGACATGTCCAGAGGAGGGACAGTGGTTTGGACATGTCCAGAGGAGGGACAGTGGTTTGGACATGTCCAGAGGAGGGACAGTGGTTTGGACATGTCCAGAGGAGGGACAGTGGTTTGGACATGTCCAGAGGAGGGACAGTGGGTATATTGGTAGAAGGATGTTAGAAATGCAGCTGCCAGGAAAAAGACAAAGAGGAGATATATGGATGCAGTTAGAGAGGACATGAAGGTAGATGGAGGAGGATGACTCGCTATGGCGACCCCTGAAGAGGGAACAGAAAGAAAAAGGATACAATAAAAACTAAATTAACTTTTTTTATTTTCTTATGCACATCTACCAATTTTTTTCTTCTTCTTTCGGCTGCTCCCTTCCTCAGGGGTTGCCACAGTGAACTAAGTCGCACAAAGCCTTCGCTAGTATTATATAACATAGCAGATGGGTGTGTGTGTGTGTGTGTGTGTTAAGGCCCTTGCTCAAGGGCCCAGGGTGGGTCACGTGAGGGTGGAGGCAGGTGTGGGTGCTTCACCAATCCCACCCACATTTTGATGTTGTCGGTACTGGGAGTTGAACCAGCGATCATCCGATCATCACAGGCCCACCTTCTCTAACCTCTGCACCACCACTCCCTACCAAATGTGCTATTAATAAAAGTGAAACACATATGGCTAAAAGTAGTTCCAGACATTAAAATTCACATCATTTTATAAATCACAGGCCTCTGGGGTTGTCTCAGTGCCTATTTGCAGTTACACATCATGAACAGTGATCCAACTATCACATGACTGATGGTGAAATACACAAAAAACTCAACCACATACAGTACTATAACTAACTGGGAGAAAGAATCTAAAATTGAAATATCATCTGAAGAATGGCGGGATATATGTATAAATCAGAGCACAACAACAAACTCCAGACTTTGGAGAGAGTTTGGGTGGAAAAACCTCATTAGGTTCTTCATTACACCCAAGATAAAGAGTAAACAAACCAAATCTCATTTACCGTGTTGGAGAATATGTGGAAATTTAGAAGCAAACCATACACATATATTCTGGGAGTGTCCAAAATTAGATTCATATTGGCAAAATGTACTACAGTACAATCAAAGTTATTTTGGGATACCCATTATCAAAAGATTTTAAAACAACGTATCTTGGAAATGTAAAAAAATGTGTATTATTTGAAGATATGTACTTGATTAAGATACTGTTAATTGCATGTAAAAAAGCTATAACAAGAAACTGGTACCAGATATCTGCTCCCTTTGTACAACAATGGCTGAATATTGTTAGTGAAATTTATGAGATGGAGCGAATGACCTACATTCTTAGACTAAAAGAAGATATTTTTTGAATAAGTGGAAAAAATAGACACAATACAAAACCCAAGAAAAGACATGAGGAAACTTAATGCCATTAACAGTGACATTTCTAGACCATATGACCGATATTTATTTTATTTTATTATTTTTTATATAATTTTTTTTCATAGTTATTGTTGTATGAGTGTGTGCACCCCTTTATTGTTGTTTTGGGGAATTATTATTGTAATGAGAGGCCTGCTTAGACTACCATAATCTGGAAAATGTATGTGATATATCCTTGGAATGTAATTTTCTATTGAAAATGCTAATAAAAATTAAAGTGAAAAAAAAAAAAAAAGAAATACACAAAACACTGAAATATTGAAATAAATGAAGCTGTTGAAGAGCTTTTTGTTGCATGTGTCACACAAACAGTAGCTAAAGGCAGAACCTTTAGTTTGTTGACCAGATGAGGGGGAGGAGCCTCCAACAGTGACGTTTTCTAAACAGAAGTCCAAACAGTTGCTCAATTCTCCAAAATGAGAAGTGCAGCATGAGTCAGGATGCTCAGGTTGCACAATGTGGAGATGAGGAGGAGGATGATGAAGCTGCGCTCAGAGCTGGGGGGGGGGCGTCATGTGACGTCACGTCATTCTTCTACTAACGGACTTTTGAGGAGCAAACGGCACAATTCTGTTTTAATTGAAGCCAGATGTGGGTTAGAGCTTAGCATGTTTAACACATGTTTAACACATGTTTAACACATGTTGAAGATGACAGGCAGGACAGCTCGTGAGAAGAAAGGAGCGCGCACGCGGCCAGTTGTTCTCATCTGGTCGAACCACGCGACCATGGTTTTCGACCAGATGTTTCCATCAGCCACATGTGGACACTACTTACCGCGTAACTGCGGGTCAGTGTGGCCGATGAAGGGCTTGAATGTCCGCAGAATGTCTGCGTTCCTCACCCTGCCCGCACTTCCTCCCGCACACACGAACTGATCCAGAAGCGAAGACTCACTCACGTCGCTCATCTTCTTCTTCTTCTCTCTTCCAAAATGTTCTGGGCTAATTATTAGATGTAGATGTCTGACTGAACTTTCGGACTAAACTTTTAACTTCTCTCCACCCAGACGAGCTGCTGCTGCGCCCCCTCCTGTTAACCCTTTCAAGGCTCGTTTTGTTTTGTACACACTCCAGTAAAACTCGTGGATTAAAGTGAAAGTCCGTTTTCAAAATGTGCACAGGGTCGGAGTGGGACTCATTTTTAGAAGTTTTACACCTCAGAGTGGACCGCTTTAGATCAGGACCTATTATTATTAAAATCATATAGTATAAACAGGGGCGGTTCTAGAATCTGCCCTTTAGGGGCCACTTGGCCCTCCTGCTGACATGTTTCCATCCATTTTCATTTCGAATTTTGAGCTAATTTTTGAAATCTCGCAAATATGTAAATACAAATTAATGTGAAGCAGAAGTGTTTCCATCTACAGGTAGTCCCCGACTTACGAGCGCTCTGACCTACGAGGTTCCGGACTTACGAGCTGGCGAATTTTTGGAAAAAACGCAAAAAATACCGAGTTTTTCTGTGTTTTTTCACCACAGTTCGTTAGCTAAACATGTGGACACACGTTTCCGATCATTTTTATGCACTCGTAAGCAGTTTTTCGATGAAAAACGAGTGTTTGTAGTCGCGCTAGCAAAACCGTTCCAACTTACGAGCGAAATTCCGGACTTACGAGACACGTGGCGGCCGTTCCAAGTTACGAATTTTCGCTTTACGAGCGCCTCGGAGGAACGGAACTCGCTCGTAAGTCGGGGACTACCTGTACTGGCTTGTAGCGCATCTACCAAGCCACGCACAGCGTCATTACGTCAGACGTCAGCGTCATTACGTCAGACGTCAGCACTGCGCATGTCTACAGTAAACAGGAAGTAGCGGTTGAAAACAGAACCCGGCCACACATCTCGTCAAAATGGAGAGAATATTTCAGGTACGTGTTGCTATCGGGCAAGTTGTATTTATTCTGTCATGCCAACTAGTTTTAGCGATGTTACATGTTGTCCGGAGCGGAAACAGCTGAACGTCACGTGACGTGAATGTTCGCTACGGCAGAACTGAGTCGGAAAATCTGTTTCCATCTGTCGTTTTGCGCATCTGCTCATTTTCGAAGATCCCAAAAACCACCTCAAGCGAGCGTATAAACTTTTTGGCGAATTTGAGGAAGTAAATTCAGATTTTGCCGTTTCCATTAAGCTTTTCTGCTGCGATACTTCAAAATGCGCAGCTAGAAACCTTGATGGAAACACGGCAAATGGCTCTTGGCTTGAACAGTGGCCATTGGCGTCAGAGGCATTTGTGGGGTTTGAACACACACACATTGGTGGGTGGGTCCTCCCCCAGATTTTTTTTTAAATAGATGCTATTTCACGCATTCTGGTGTATTTTAAAAGTTGTTTAACGTCTAGTTAAATACAGAAATAAGCACTTGATTCAATAACTTTTTTTCCCCATTGTCCTGTTCATCATTGTGGCACTCAGAATTATTGTCTGCGTGTCAAGGTGAGGCCCAACAGATTTACTTTCACAAGCAGAGCATTACGGCTGGCCTTAATACTCCACTTGTAAAACTTTATTATAATTTGCTTTGTATTTGTTTCAGATGTAATGGACACAGGGATGAAAAACAAAGCAGAAAAGTGGGAGAAGAGTTAAAAGGGAAATAATGAGATAGGAGTACAGGAGAGAGAGAGAGAGAGAGAGAGAGAGAGATACTTTATATAAAGAGAACATAAATCAACATAATTGAAGTCTGCCTCTAGACCTGTGGAAAGTTTTAAAAAAAGACAAAACCGAGAAACCACCCCAACAAACAGCATACTCTATATAATAATACTTATAACATCATTAGAAAGTATTGTATATGGTACATGGTAATACAAGATGTATTTAGTAGCCACCACAACCCAACTGAATGTGTATCTGATAAACACATGAATCTAAACATGTGTTAGGCTGATTGGTGACTCTAAATTGACCCTAGGTGTGAGTGTGAGAGTGGATGGTTGTTTGGTGTGAGTGAGACAGGTCCCTCTTGTAAATGAGTCCCCGTGACTCAACGAGGCTAGCCTGTATAAATATAGGTTGAATGAATGAATGAATGAAAAAAACACCTGTGTGAGCATGCTTGTCAGTCACTATAAGGTTTCTCCATAAGAATGTCCAATAGTGGATGTGCGGACCCAAAGACCCGCCCCCACAGGACACGATGGTAATACAGGGAAGACAGGAGCCACAGACACACAGCGGCCCCCAAGACTGGAGCCTCAGGACCCCAGGAGTCCCCCAACAGGGACAACCGCACCCCCCAGAGAGAAACAGAGGGAAACCCCGGGGGACCCCCAGCAACCACAATGCTGAAACCCCATGAGGCTGAAGTGACGAGATCACAGGCCCCACGGCAACCCGCCACTCCAGAGCAGATCCGGCCATGGACACCGAGTCCCGAGGTCAAATCACCCCGCAACAGAGGCCCGACAGAGCCAGGGCCCCCAGGCCCCGGCAGGCAGCCACCAGCACATACCCAAGCACCCAGCCTAGATGTCGAGAGCCACCAATGCACCGGTGGCAGGGGGCCCACCACCAGAGGGAAGTGCAACAGGGTGAAGTAGACCTCACATTAAATGGGGGCCCAAATTGATCCAAGAGAGGGGACCACCTAAAACCCAACTCGAGATATAAACAGGCACACACAGATAGCCTGACAAAGCCTCTGTCGGGCTGTACATGTGCCCCACCCACCCGACAGCGTCCACATGTTGGCCCCAGGCCGGGGGTCAGAGCAGCAGGGAGCAGCAGCTGAGGAAGGCCAGCCCAGTGCACCAAGGACCAGGCACCCCAAGAGCCCCACACTAAAGGCCCAGAGAAGCACTGGCACACCACCTATGCACCCTCCTATACACACAGCACCCCCTACCACGAATGTCACACCATGCCAGCCAGCCAGCACCCCATCAAAGCGTAGCCACACCCCAAATTGCCACCATACACCACCGACGACCACACTTACACAACCACAGCCGACCCCCCGCCAGAACCTGGCAGCCACCCCGGACAAAAGGTCCAGCCATCGCAACCATGAACCTTGATCAAAAAATCCAAACAACCCAGGGAGAACGGGAGCACCTGCCCCACCCCCAACCGCCCCCCAAGACCCAAAGCCTACCCACAGACCAGACCCCAACCAGGCGGCCTACCCCCCTTCACTGCCCCCAACCCCAAATGTCAAACGAAGAACGGGAGTGTAAGGAATATAGAATAGAATAGAAACAGCCTTTATTGTCCCAATAATGGGAAATTCAAGTGTAACAACAGCAACAGATAAAACGATTCACACAAAAGTTCCTAAATGTTAAAAACAAATATAAAGAAGTAAGATAAACAATATCAATAATAATGTTCAGTACGTATTGGAACATTGATAAGGACAGACTATTTACAATACAGCAATATAGGCAGAGTGTGTGTTTTAGCAGAGGTCAGCATGTATTTAATCCTTATGGAGTTTGTTGGGAGCAGTGAGGTTGTAGAGTCTAACAGCTGCTGGGAGGAAGGACCTGCAGTAACACTCCTTTGTGCATTTAGGATGCAGTAAGCTGTCACTGAAGGAGCTCTCCAGTTCAGCAACAGCTTCATGCATGGGGTGGGTGACGTTGTCCAGCAATTATGTTATTTTAGCTAAAGTCTTTCTGTCTCCCACCACCTGAACTGGGTTGAGGGGGCATCCAAGCACAGAGTTAGCCTTCTTTATGAGCTTATCTAGCTGCTTCTTCTCAGCTGATGATAAGCTGCTGCTCCAACTGACAACACCATAGAAGATGGCTGATGCCACTACTGAGTCAAAGAAGGTCTTCAGGAGCACCCCCTGCACTCCAAAAGACTTCAGTCTCCTCAGCAGGTAGAGTCTGCTCTGACCCTTCTTAAAGAGTGCATCAGTGTTGTGAGACCAGTTCAGTTTACTGTTCAGGTTGTAGGGATACAGCACTCTCATGTCCGTATGGGATGTGGGCCTCTCCACATCTCTCTGAAACTCTCAGTGTTACACCTTCTTGAAGCTCTCAAGGAGACAAGTGGACACCATTTTTGTTACAATTATTTTGAATTAATGGACACCAATTAAATCAGATTGAACTTTCTTTTTAATGTGTGTTAATTCAGAATTGATCTACAGTATACTTTTGTCAGTTAATGATGATCTGTTACTTGCATGAGTTTGACCTTTCTGCTGGTTTATTTCTGCAGAACAAGCAGTCTTTGAATCTAAAGCACAGAGTCAGGGTAAAGCTGTTACTTCCTTCTCTGTTTTGTCTGTGAAGTTAGCCATAATATTCTCTGTGCTCACAAACGGCCATCTGGCCGATTCTGTAAACAGTTTTCCTGTTGTCCTTCAGAGACCTTCTGCCTATGGGATGAAAAATCCATCCGTTGTTTTGTTAAACCAGCCAATAGTTATTGAGGAGGTGGGGAGACCCCGCCTCCCATATAAAGATCCACTTCCGTTTTGGACTTTAGTGTCGGAGGGAAGAACTTCCTAAGAACTGGTTTCTCCTCTGGAAAAAGCTGGAAACGTTCTGGTCATATGCCAATTAGACCCACGTCTCAGCTGGAGTCACAGTAAAGCCTACTGTGTCTCAAAACACTCATTTCTGAAAGAATTTGTTTTCTGAAGTTTTATTTTGAAAATCAGTCAGTGCGCTTGACCTTTGTTTCCTGCCGAGGGAGGCGAGTTTCCTCGTATCGTGAATCAGCCACACACGCTGAAGTTTCAACTGGACGGCCGTTGGACAAACCCATCCACGTGTGTGTCCAGACACTTCTCCACTCTTATCTCCAAGAGACGAACCGTCAACAAGGTAACGAGTCGTGGTGTGTTTGAGCGTGCGGGAGCCCAGCAGCTGCTCGTGTGGGAAAAAGGTGTCACCCAGTCTGGTTCAAAATAATCAACTTCGGTTAACTTAGCTTTCAATCTTTAATCTTCCTCCTTAACTCCTTATGTTTATTTCTAAATGTAAACTGTAAGTTTGTGCCACAGAAATAAGTTAATATAAGACCCATTAACTTGTGTTCTGTTGTCTTATGTTTTAATCTGCTGAAAAGTTAGTTATAAGTTGTGATCGATCAATCTATGTAAATATGTTGTGATTGTAATTTGATGATTTTGTTATTAAATGACTCTGCCTTTGGTAGGTCAACATAATAACGTTTCCTGTCAAGTTACATTACATTCACTGAGCCACAGATTTATTGATTTAATCTGAAAAAGTTGAGAACCCGTATAACTGATGATAAATTTGTGTCAGTCTAAACCTGCTCAAATCTATCATCTAAATTATAGATAAGTCAGCAAACTGACGTATTTATCTATATTATTACAATTGGTGGCCGCGTACAGGTCTTCTGAAAGATTGAATTGATGTTCTGTGCTCATAACGTGTTGGCATATAGTTTTTATCCTTTTGTGGATTTGTAGATAATTCTGGCTGGTGAGTGTCACAGAGATTGTTGATCGCTGCATTGTCTGGCTCATTTCACGTTAGAATAATCTTTCTTTCACTTTTGAACGTATGTTTTGAAGCTGCGGGTGCTGTTGTGTGTCTGTGTTTGTGAGGCGTTTCATACCGTGTCGCAAACTAGAGCATGCATTTGTCATTTTGTGACCGCCGTGTCACGACTCTGCTTCATGTTATTACGTCTGCGGATTGCTGTTGAAGGTCTGTTTTACACATTTGCTGCTCCTTTATTCTTATCTGTTACAAGGTGTGTTGGCTGAGGTTCGGGTGAGACCCACTCAGCTTTGGACCGGATGGGTTCCGACCTCCGGTTCCGATTGGCGTAACGTCCGTTGTTGTCAACAGTTAGCGTACTGCCTTCTCTGGAAGGCGTGGGGGCTATCCTGGATGTGATTGGGCTCGTTAGCAGTATTTTCTGTGGTGTATTCTACGTTTATTTGGTGAAAGAGTGTCCAGAACTTTGGGTAGAGCTAACGTTAGCATTTCCGAAGCTGAAGCTGCAAAAGCGCTGTGATTGGTCCATTGTGTGTCGTGTTCAAAAAAGTTGGTTCTGTAGATTGCTGGTTGTCAGATATTCAGTTTTGCACACATTTCTGACACGTTTATCTGTGTTGTTCGTTTCTATGCACGTAATATCGTTGAAGACTGGCTTAACCGCAGTGTTTTGCGATATTTATAAGTGTTTTAGAACGTTGAAAAGTCCGTTCCACGCTAAAGTTCGACCGACCTTGGGGTCCGTGAACGCACCGCTCAAACGGCACGTCACATGCGAGTGACGTATGGTTTAGAAGACTCCATTACCCATGAACACTTGGGTTTGAACTACATGTTCTGTCTTCGCTGTGATTGGTCGATTACGCTGTAAGTGGTGACGCTCCTCGTCAGCTTTCGCTTCAGCAA
>JBBPBX010019653.1:29346-44245 GCA_038048925.1 Garcialebias charrua | reverse complement strand
CATGCTCTTGTTTAGCTATTTTTTTTTTAAATCATTCTAATTAACTTAAACTGTTTATTTTCATTAGACCAGTGTTTTTCAACCTTTTTGGAGCCAAGGCACAGTGTTTTCATTGAAAAAATCACGAGGCACACCACCAACCAGAATTGTAAACAGAGATACTGTACTCTGTATCCGCCTATATTAAATATATAGTCATTCTTATCATAGTGTCTTGGATAGAAATGAAATAAACACAGAAATGTATTTTTATCATTTTATATTTCTTATTTCAATGTGGTCTTGTGACTGTTACATGCTCAAAGCAGCAAGGGGCGATATGTACCATTTAAGTTTACCGGTATATATATATATATATATATTATATTTATTTATTTATTATATATACATATGTGTATATATATGTATACATATGTGTATATATGTATATATATATATATATGTGTATATATATCATCAATCAATCAATCAATTTTATTTATAAAGCACCCTTCATACTAAAAGCAGCTCAAAGTGCTGTACAGAATTATAAAACAATAAACTCACAAAATTAAAGCAAACGACACACACAAAATAAATAAATAAAATTAAATACAGTAGTATTGGATAGAGATGAACCAGTTCAGGAAATGCAGTTAAAAAGATGGGTCTTGAGCCTGCTCTTAAAAACAACAACATTTTCTGCAGCCCTCAGGTTCTCCGGCAGACTATTCCACAGACGGGGCCCATAGAACTGGAAAGAAGCCTCACCATAAGTGTGAGTTCTGACTTTTGGAACTGTTAGTAGTCCAGTACCAGAGGACCTTAATGTCCGCGGGGGTTCATAGGGCAATAGCAGCTCTGCAAGATAAGATGGTGCGAGACCATTGAGACATTTAAAAACCACTAAAAGAATCTTAAAATCAATCCTGAGGCGCACAGGGAGCCAATGCAATGATTTTAAAACGGGTGTAATATGAGCCTGCCTTCTGGTCTTGGTTAGCACACGAGCAGCAGAGTTTTGTAACAGCTGAAGGCTGGACAAATTTTTCTTAGGGAGACCAGAAAGCAGTGAATTACAGTAGTCTAAACGACTAGAAATAAAAGCATGCATCAAAGTCTCAGTATTGGTCAGAGAAAGAAGAGGGCGGACTCTGGCTATATTTTTTAGATGATAAAATCCTGTTTTGACTATTTGTTTAATATGAGGAATAAAAGTAAGCTCAGAGTCAAAAATAACTCCCAGGCTTCTTACTTTTTTAGAAGGTTGTAAAGACAGAGATTGTAATTTCTGAAATGCATTTTCTTTTTGAACCTCAGGTCCAATGATTAAAACTTCAGTTTTGTCCTGGTTTAGCTGGAGAAAGTTCTGTGCCATCCAGGACTTTATGTCTGTAATGCAATTAAAAAGTGCAGTGATTGGCTGGGGGTCATCATGAGATAATGAGATGTATAGCTGTGTGTCATCAGCATAACTATGGAAACTTATCCCATGGCTCCTGATGACTTCACCAAGCGGCAGCATGTACAAATTAAAAAGTAGGGGGCCTAAAATAGAGCCTTGGGGTACACCATAGTTAGCTTCATGGATCTGTGAGGAGCATGTATCCATACTTACCATAAATGTTCTATCTGTGAGATAGGAGCTGAACCACAGAAGAACAGTACCAGAAAGACCGACCAGGTGTTGTAATCTATTTAAAAGAATTTGATGATCTACTGTATCAAAGGCTGCGCTCAGATCCAATAGAACAAGGACTGAGAGCTTGTGTGAATCCAGATTACACCTTAAATCATTCACAATTTTTAATAGGGCTGTTTCTGTACTGTGTTTCGTCCTAAAACCAGATTGATACTTTTCTAAAATGCCGGCATCATTTAAAAAAATATTTAATTTAATAAAAACAATCTTTTCTAAGATTTTACTTAAAAATGGTAAGTTGGATACAGGTCTATAATTATTAAAAACACTAGGATCTAGATTACTCTTCTTCAGAAGGGGCTTCACCACAGCCTTTTTAAAGGCAATGGGGAAGACACCCATCTGAAGAGAACAATTTACAATGTTTAAAATTTCATTCTCAAAGAATTTATAACATGAATGAAAAAGTGATGAGGGAATTGGGTCCAAGAGGCAGGTGGTTGGTTTGACTTGTGAGAAAACTCTGCCGAGCATCTCTGCATCAACCACGTCAAACTTGTCCAGTACATACATACGTTTTTTTTTTTTTTTGGGTACTTCATTGTGTATTTTATGAGTGTGGACAAAGTCAAACACTAAAGCTGTTTAGAAAACCACTTGGTTTCTAAACTTAAAAATATTTAGATCACAGATCAAAAATTTAAACTGAGAGCCTGTATCATTTTAAGGGAAAAATATGTTGTTTCAAAATTTCATAGCGTCTACAAATCCCAAAAAAGTTGGGATAAATCCATTTTTCCCACTGTGCAGTAGTAAGTGGACCCCTTAGCCTTGGCCCCCTCTCGGTCCCCCCAGCAATAAAAGTCTAGCTCCGCCACTGGTCCAGAGCAGCACAGCGCTGCAGAGAGAGAAAGCCACGCGCAGTTTGGAGAGCAGAGACAAGTCACGCAGGTGAGGCAGGCAAGCTGACGTGACATGGCAGGAAACCATTATTTTAGAACATAAAAAAGATTTAGTATTCTGTGACTAATTCTATTCTATTTTTATCTGGTCCAGGAACTCTTATCAGATTATTTTATCAGCGAAAGTCAGCGCGTTTTCCTCAATTTTTTTCTTTTTTTTTCACTCAGTCCCACACTTTATTTATTTTATTTGTTTGTGGGTTTAATTTTCAATACCTTCATTCCTAGTGTATTATAACGTATTTACGCATGGTAATATACAAATACACCACCTCACCAGATCCCGCCTCCACTTATCATAAGTCAAATTATAAGTGGATTTAATTGACATTGTTTTATAGTTAGCCACAAAACCTAACGAGATTAACAGTGAACTCGGTCTAGGGTTTCAGGGGTGACGGCGAATATTTATTCTAGAACCCTACCCCCCTTCAACCAGATTGATCCGTCGATCAACTGGGTGCGCAACCACTGCGTGTTTTTACTCTGGGATCTGGAGTCTTGGCTGGAAACTTACAATTCTACTTTTAATTGTAACGTTCTTTTTCTTTTTACACGTATTAACCCTGGAGTCCAAACACACTGAGTTAAAATTTGCCTATAAATGTCCAATCACAGATTTCGTTTAAACAGGAATCTGCTTACCTTTTTTGTTGAGGTGACCGGTCAGTCAGTGTTCTGGACTCCTCTGCCCCTTCCTGTCCGCGCGTGCAACCATCTCGGTAGGACCTCCATTTGTTGGCTTTGATTCTTATCCGCCCCAGAATTCGTTTTTTGGTTCACTTTGGAACAGAAAGGAGAGATACACTTACACACGACAGACGCTCACTTAAAGTTCCAAACCAGTTTAATTAATCATAAGTTAAAAGTCACAGAATACATTTGTTCTATTCCTAACATCCATTACATTTTTTTAAAAACGTGGACAGTGAGAGAAAAAGAGGAAAAGGGAGAGGGGGAGAGCGAGGAGAAGCGAGGAGGAGGGAGGAGGCAGGGAGAGAGGGGGACAGGGAGAACATACAACCTGATCCGTGGGCTTACTTCTGCCCTGCTGTTGGAGGATCGAAACTTTTTATACCCTTCTGTGGGGGTTGCCTGCTTTAAACTGACTCTTCTGTGGGGGTTTTGTTTCAGAGACTGTTGTCCCCCCTTTATTGCCAGAAGACAGGAAATACCACTGCCTCCCCTCAGCTTGCTCGGGTCTCCCCAAGCCCCTGGGGGAGGGGCACCGAGACACATCGATGACTAAAATAAATGTACATTTATTGCTGAGTACTTATAAACACGCACACTCTAATAGACCACTAAATGACCAATTAATGTAACTGGACATTAAATTACATTAAAGATCATACCCTACACACATAGTTAGAGCTGTTCTTGTTACTTTCTAACTGAACAAACATGCAGAGCCAGAGAGTGGCTTTCAGTGGACTTTTCCCAATCATATATTCTACAAAGTCGTAAAACTGACAGGACAAAGAGGCACCAAGGCCCCTCTCCCACAAGCCACTCAGAGACCAGAACAGACCCAACTTCAAGCATTCCTTAAGTACCAGGACCTCACATGAGTAGGGGCCTACATGCTCACATCCTGTCTCCTCTCCAGAAACCTTTACCATTCTATAAGAGAAACTTGATAATTTTGAACGTCGTGTAAAGACTCTTTCAAAATAAATGTAAAACACGAAGACAAATATATTTTTATTTCACAACAATGCATATGATTCCAGAGAGAGTCACATACAAAAAGGATATGTTTTTAAAAAAGGGTATCGCCATTTTGAAGAGAGGCACATGGACTCATATTATGAACGAGGGAATCTGGAATGAAAAAAAAAGTTCTTGCACTTTTACATTTAAAAGAGTCAAGGTGTATCCCAACCAGGTGTCATCTTTCAACAAAATAACAGTTTTCTGTAAAGAGTGCAAGGGTCAACTGTACATTACATGTGAAAAGGAACCGGACATGCGGTGCCCAATGGTGCTTCGGTGTGTGATGGAAAACACGGACGAATCCCTACACACAGGGTTTTCAAAGAGACCATTGTCTGGAAGACGGCGTGAAGAAGCAAAAAAAGAACTTTGTGAAGATAGACTTCAGCCACACGTGTGGAGAGCATCACAGGCAGAAAAACTGATGGACTTTGGAGACCCTGAGCCAAGTCATCTACCAAATTTAGTAACTATACGTAAAGCTAAACAAGAACAACATGAATCTGAAATGGCTCGTAAAAACCCAATATTGTCACTACAGGCAATACAATGTAGTTGTCCTCACAGTGGAAGTATTGATGGCATTGGATTAGACAAATTCTTCTGTCACTACTGGAATCCTACCCAAATGATGATGTACCAGACAGAGAAACACCCTATTGTTGCTTTTGATGCAATTGGCTCAGTTGTAAAAAAAAGCTTGTCAGGCCGAACGGCTTGTCTGGACATATCTTCCTGTACCAAGGAGTTTTAACAGGAAGCGACAACTCCCACACCCCTGTGGTTCAAATGCTGTCAGAGCGACATGGTGTCCAGACAATCGCAAGATGGTTGTCAAAATGAATTTGCGCTGGAGCACCAGTCCCAAAAGAGGTAATTTCAGATTTTTCTTTTGCTTTACTTGGTGCTTTGGTTAAGGTTTTCACACATCTGTCTGATTTTAAGAGCTATGTAAATGAGTGCTTCGGTGTTCTGCTTCAAAACAAATGCAACAAACTGCCACCATGCTTCATCCGAGTGGACGTGGCACACCTGATCAAAATGATTTCCCAGTGGGATTGTTTGAGGAAAAAACCTCATCAGGTGAAAGACTTCTATGTGCGTTCAATGGCCCAGCTGATCAAGTCGCAATCTTTGGAGGAAGCAAAGGTCATAATACGCAGCATTGCCACTGTTGCATTAAGTGAGACAGAAGGTATTGACAGTCATGGTAATCTCATCATGTCAGAAGCGTGTAAATCAAACCTTAAAAGCAAAATTGCAGATGACACTATGCCCATTTCCAGTGAAGAGGAAGCACAGTGAAGCTTCACAATCCAATCGAAAGTTCTGAGGAACAAGAAATGGATGAGAACTGCTCTCAGGAACCCAACACAGAAGAAACAGCAGTCTTGGAAAACTGGAGAGGCCTTGCAGTCCCACCAAAGAAGAGGAAGTTGGCATCATACCTGTTCCCTTGTCCCAAATGGCTCCATTCTGATCCAGCTGTAAAACTGAAAAAAAGTTAAGCTGGGGCTTTTAAAAAATGGAAATAATCAACAACCAATCAGAGTCCGCAAGGAACGATACTGCGTCACCAACACCTGTGCCTTTGAAGCAATCTGTCAAGGTCTGTGCTGTGCTTTCTGTGACAATGTTTCTGCTCAGAATGTGCTAAAAGGTACAGAGAAAAATAAAGTGTTCCAGCTTGTAAAATACATTGCTTCAAAGGGTGTCACTCCAAATACCTATTCTTTGAGAGCTGAGATTCTGAGCTCAATATTCAGCCCTGTTCAGTTGAAGTCTGGTGTTCATCATGTTGATACACAATGCCACGTGTCCACAGTTATTCAAAATATAATGACAGAAAATCCAAGTACTGTATTCACTTCACAAGACAGTGCTCCTCTATGTACTGTAAACTTTACATTCCAAATACAAGGAAAGTACCTTTCATTTCCATTGACTTGTCAGTCCTGTCATCTTCTGGCATAGCTCACCTTCAGTCTGCTGTTGAACAAGGACTACACCTTGCAGCATCTCCATGCATAAGACCAATCCAAAGTCCTGATACACGCCCAGCAGAATGTAAAACAAACATGTCAGAAAACATCCTCTGTATGGGGACAGTTTTGTCACAGTCACAGAGTGCGAGAACTTGTCTGGATTGACACAGACCTTGGACAATTCTGTGCCACAACAGTGAAGCAAAGTGTAACCAAACCCAAGCAGTTTTCCATCAGTGAATTTCCATCAACGCTTCAACTTCAAGAACAGAGAGTCATACTGAAAGCCATCATAGCATTTCAGGAGGGTCCAACGCCTGAAACTATTGGGCATTATGTGGCATTTTGTAAGAGGCCCCTGGGCACATGGAAATGTACGATGACCTCAGAAAAGAAGTAATGACACCATCTGCAAAAACCAGCATATGCCCTCACGCTGTGCTCTATATAAAAGAGTAATGGTGAGCTTTCCTATTTCTGTAACCAGCAAATTAACGTTTTTGTCCAAATTAATGCATACTTTATTTTAAAAATTGTTCAACTCAAGTTTATGTTTAGCAATCTTTCATATTAAATAAATTAGCCATATGTTGCTCTGAACATAATACTAAGATGACAGGGAGTTATGTTAGTTCATAAAGGTCTTTCAACATGGGTAACACCAAAAATAACAGTTATTGCACCAGAAGGGCAACTTTAAGCGCTTGGCGACACGAAACATAAAGGTTGAATGTAGTGTTCTTTAAACAAATAATCTTTTATTGTAGAATGTTGTTGAATATTCTGTGCGCTGAATAGGCTATATGCCACGGGTAGTGGTGACGTACTTCCGTTAAAATGTAACCCGTACACTTCACTTCCAGCCCTCATCTACTGCTGGTGTTGTTAGCGGTAGCTTCTAGAACTAGACCATGTAAAAAAGGCACAAAAGGTAAATTATCTGCGAGCTACTGGTACAAAAAGTGAGTTTTGTTGTGTGCCGTTGTGTCCAGTGAATAGCAGGTACAACAGAGCGCTTAGTTTTTTACATTTAATGCCACAGTTCGTGCTTAACCGAGTTAGCCGTTAAAGCTAACACTCGGGTTTGTAGCCGGCGCTTTAAACCTCAGAATATTCAAGAGCCAGCATCAGAAACAAGAAGACAGTGGTTAAAAAGGAGCTGTACCTGCATTGTTCGAGTGGAATAATTCTCCCTTCCACTTCCATGACCAGGGCTTTGGGAGAAGCAGCAGAGAGGACAGCGAGGAGGAGAACGCAGCAGCTGCAGCTCAGTAAGAAACATGATTATCACTCGACTCCACACCCTGCACTTGTAGATTTAATGCTGGAGTCATGATGAGTGATTTAATAAAAGTTTGTAACTACATACTTTTAAAATAATATTCAGATTTTCTAATCTGTAAATATGTTTGTAAACTCTTAGTAACTTCAGGGCTGTTACACCTCTGAAATATTCTCTGCCGTTTCATTTACCGTATTTTCCGTTGTATAGGTTGCACCGTTGTATAGGTCACAGTGTCCAATATTTATCAATAAATTGGAAGAATCCATAAATAGGTCGCACCGGTGTATAGGTTGCACCTACGTCACCGCCGACGTAACGCGTCATCCACCGCTGACGCGCCGCGTGACCGCTGAGTCAACCCAGCAATATGGACCGAGTGTTTAGCTCTGCTGCTAATGTCTGCCAGAAGCTAACAAAGCTAAACATGAGAGGAGTCCGTCTCTCAGAACACGAATAAAAAATCAAATTTTAGGTCAAATGTTTTCTCGAGACCATAGTAACGTACATTAAAGCTCCTATAATTACACTCTGTAAGCAGAAAAAATATACACTGAGTGGTTTTGAAGCTATTTATGACCTAAACAGAAGTACACTGATATAAAACGAAGGCTAACACGAGACCAGTCCGCCTCTGACACGAATAAAAAAATCGAATTTTAGGTCAAATGTTTTATCGAGACCATAGTAATGTACATTAAAGCCTTATAATTATACTCTGTAAGCAGAAAAAATTAGCCTGGTGAAAACCACACCCTGTCCTTCACTTCGCTTCAGACTAGGGTCTGGGACCTCTCCATTTTAAAACGATTCTTGCTGGAGGCGTTGGCCTCTGCTGAGGAACAAAACCATTGGATATTTTGAACAGGGAAAGCATTCTGCTCCCTCCCCTCAGAGCCACCCCCCGTGCTCTGGTGAACTTGACTGACAACTGCTCCGCCTCCTGCAGCTTTTCTCTTGCTGCCGCGCTGGAAATTCTGTGTTTATATGTTAATAAAACGTTTTAATAAAATACAATAAAACCATGGATCGCTGGTCCAGCTCACCAGAAGACCAGAAAATCTGATGGGACTCGGGCAGCAACGTAAAACCCGAGTTTAATTCTCGTGACAGCCATTTCCTTGTTCATTTCAGCGGAGGGAGAGAAGGAGGAGGGAGCGAGCGATCACTTGACTTTTGGCCCAAAAAACAAAAGAAAACTCCAGATAAGGGATTAAGAAGGGGAAATTAATAAATTTGTGTCACATATAAAACAGTTCTGCATCGCTTTGCATCGCTTTGAATGAGAACATGCCGGTGCTCGCTGACTGCGCGCTGGCAGAGCCCTTTTATAGGGCTCTGCGCGCTGGGACAGGTGGGGGCGTGGGTTAGGGTCCAAAACTCCGTCCCTTCTGTTCTCTGATTGGTCCGAACAAAAATCTACCGGAGAAATGGTTGTTAATGAGAGAAGTCCCAGACTGTGCAGTGAAGGGAAATGAGAATTGAGCGGAGCTGTGCAGGAAGGCAAGGGCCAGGCTAAGAAAAAATATACACCGATTGGTTTCGAAGCTATTTATAAGCAAACAGAAGTAAAACCATAAGCTAACAAAGCTAAACACGAGAGGAGTCCGTCTCTCAGAACACGAATAAAAAATCGAATTTTAGTCAAATGTTTTCTTGAGACCATAGTAACGTACATTAAACCTCCTATAATTGCACTCTGTAAGCAGAAAAAATATACACCGAGTGGTTTTGAAGCTATTTATGACGTAAACAGAAGTACACAGATGTAAAACGAAGGCTAACATGAGACCAGTCCGCCTCTGACACGAATAAAAAATTGAATCTCATCTCAAACGATTCATCCAGGACATAGTTAAGTACATTGGAGTGTTATAATTACCCAAGTAACAGAGAACGTTAAACTAACGTTCTGGTATGGTTCTTACATGGTTCTGTTAGATCACAACGTTCTTAGAACGTTCTTTGAAGGTTTTGACCAGAGCCATATATATAGAGAGTTCCGACACTCTTTGATCTCGCCGACGCGGTCAATCATTCCAAACAACGGCTATGGAAACCTTGTGGAGCTGCGCCCTCTGGCGGCGACGGAGCGCTACTGCAGGCAGCTTCAGACTGTTACCCAGAGCCATGGAACAAATCGCCCCCTCCATGACCCACGTGACTTCCGCATTCCATTCTTTTTATTTATTTTTTATTTTTTAAGAACTTTATTTAAGCAAAACAAGTATACATCAAAACAAGAGAATGAAGTATACAACACAATACAACAACCACACAAACAAACAGCCAGGGGTGATAACTACATAAGAATATGCAAAGATGTACATATAGAAATTGTTCTTAGAGCCTTTTCATTTGTAGAGTCTGTTATTGATTTGATATACAGTTCCATTTCTTTAACAAAAACAGAGAAACAAGGTGTTTTATTACCAAATTTACATTTATGAATATAAAATTTAGCAAAGAGGATTAACAGGTTTATAATAAAGAAACGTTTAGTATCCTTTCTATGGAATTTATAGAAACAAAATAAAACATTTTCCCAGCATAATGAAAAATTATTTAAAATATGATCATTAATAAACCTACTAAACTCAGACCAGAACCTATGTGCAAAGGGACAGAGCCAAAAGAGATGTGTCACAGTTTCTGGATGGCCCTCACAGAAGCTGCAACTAGTGTTTATGTCTCTTTTAAATTTAACCATATAGTGCTTAGCAGGGTAAATTTTATGGAGAATTTTAAATGACACTTCTTTCACCTTGTTTACAATTAAATATTTATGGGGGATCATCCAAACTTTTTTCCAATGAATATCAGGGACATAACGGCTCCAGTAAATTGTTAAAGATGGACGAGAAACAGTCATTTCTTGGAACAACCTGCGTATTCCCTTATTGCTCTTCCCAGTCTCCTGTGAAAAACAGGGACAGTGAGTGGAACAGACAGAGTATCATTTGTGTTTTTAAACAACATTAAGGTGCCCAAAGGTATAGCATTAACCACCATGGAGAATTCCTGGAGACTAACTGGAAAATTATATATTGAGCAGAATTCATTGTAATTGATTAATTGACCTTCCTTATTAACCAGCTGAGCCACCCGTAGGATCCCATTTTGAACCCAAGTTTCAAGATATAGTGATTTATTTTTAAATAAAATATCTCTGTTGTTCCAGATGAGGTATTTGTGAGGTGAGAAGTTATGTTTATATATGAGCATCCACGCCAAGAGCACCTGCTTATGGAAAGATGAAAGTTTTACAGGAAGTTTCTCAACATTGTAGTTACAATTTAAAATGAGGTTAAAGCCACCACAGCACGAGAAAACGTAATTTGGTATAAGGTTCCAGATAGAGGTTGGATTTTTAAGGAAGTGTTTAGCCCATTTAATTTTGAATGTGTTATTTAAAGTAGAGAAATCCAGACAGTTAAGTCCACCTGATTCATAATTATTCATAATAACAGTTTTTTTTATATAGTGTGTACGATTTTTCCATATAAAATTAAAAATCATACGATCAATATCTTTACAGATTTTGTTGTCTAAATATAAGGGGAGAGCAGCATATGTCAATCGGGATAATCCTTCAGCTTTGGTAATCAACACTCTACCTTTTAGAGATAAGTCCCTCTGAAGCCACTGGTTTAATTTATTTTTGGTTTTCTGCATAATTGGAGTAAAATTAGAGGAGCATCTTAATTTTTGGTCTTTAGAGATTAAAATTCCTAAATAAGTAACTTCTTGTTTAACAGGGATATTGCAAATAACATTAGCAAGACAATCCTTAATTGCTAGCAATTCACATTTTTTTAAATTTAAAAATAAGCCGGAGGCCTTGGAAAAGGTATTAATCACCTCTAAGGCAAGGGGGATCTGGTTTGCATTTCTTAAAAATAATGTGGTGTCATCAGCCAGCTGGCTGATTATGAGATCTTTATTAGCTATGCTGATTCCTTGTACAGGTCTTATTTAGGGATGCCCAATGTGCCTTACTGCATATGCCACGTTTTGCCTCTACAACAACATCAACTACTACCTCATACATATACTGTGTACATTGACTCATACGCTGCTTTGCCACTTTGCAAATGTCAATGCTAGAAACCTTTAGTTTATTTTAGTTATACTTTTTATACTCTTTTTTTATACCACTATGCAAAAAAAAAAAAAAAAAAAAAAAAACTCAGGACAGTGTTAGTTTTACTATTTTTATGCTTATGTCTATTATTATATGTTTCAGTGTTTCAATGTTTAGATGTTTACTGTTGCACCGAGGGACTGAGAGAAACGCAATTTCGGTCCTGTGTATGTCCTGCACTGTACATATTGCAGATCTGACAATAAAGTTGACTTTGACTTTTGACTTTGAACTATTGGAGACATGAGTTGTAAGGATTTGAGTGCAAAGTAAGAATAAATATGGAGAGATGGGGCATCCTTTGCGAATTCCACGTTTTAGGTCAAATCTAGGGGTTGTGCCGTTTGGCAATTTAATAGCACTATTACAATTGGAGTATAATGTTTTGATAGCGTTACAAAAAAAGGGCCAAAACCAAATTTTTCTAAAGATTGAAAAATGAATTGATGTTCGATTGTGTCAAAAGCCTTATAAAAACCCAGAAAAAGAATAAAACTATCATCGGGCACCAAATATGAATAATCAAGTAAGTCTAGAACTAGTCTGATGTTGTTAGAGATGTGTCTGTTTCTCATAAAGCCTGACTGTGTCTCGTCAATAACAGTGTCCAAAACCTTTTTAATTCTGTTAGCAAGTATTGAAGCCATAATCTTATAATCATTATTGAGTAGACATATAGGTCTCCAATTACAGTATCAATAAAGAGTGGGTCTTTGTTTGGTTTTGGAATGAGTGTTATTAGGCCTTGAGTCAGGGTAGGAGGGAGACTGTTGTTCTCTATACTTTCTAGAAATACCTGTAAGAGAAATGGAGCTATATGATTAGAGAATGATTGATAAAATTCAGCAGATCAACCATCTGTGCCAGGGGATTTATTGGCCTTCAGTGCATTGATGCCTTTAGAAATTTCCTCCACTGTAAATGGGTTGTCACAGTAGTCACCATCCTCTACGTCAATAGTTTTTAAATTTTTAATATTGTTAAGAAATGATACTGATATATTTTTATTATATTTTGAGCTGTATAAATTAGAGTAAAATTTGGCACAAAAAGTTGCAATTTCCTTAGGATTGTTGGAGGTAATGTCATTGATATTTAGTTGGTAAATAGAGTTTATTTTTGATCTGTATTTTTCTAGCCTAAAAAAGTAAGCAGATGTTTTGTTCTCCTTCCTCCAGCCATCGTTTCCTGGATCTGATGAAGGCGCCTTCAGCCTTGTGTTTATATAAGGCATCCAGTTTGTTTTGATGTTCTATTAAATTTAATTTATCTTCCTCCGAAACGTCTTCTGGGGATTTTAGGTAATAGGAGGTGATTTTGCTTATGACTTCTTCCTCTTCAGCTTTCTTCAATTTAGAAATCTGACTTCCATAACGTCTTAAGAATTTGCCAATTTCAAATTTGAGAAGTTCCCAAGTGCTGCAGAAAGACCCTTCCTTGTTAGCCTTAGTCCAATAAAATATAATTAATTTATTAATATGAGCTTTAACTATTTCATGCTTTAGCAAAGAGTTACAGTATTTAGTTTCCAGTAAGCACATTTGTAAGGTGTATTATCAAGAGTATAAATTTGGATGTTAATTTGAATAGCTCTATGATCAGGAGGGGTGGCAAGAATGTTAACAGCAATGTTGTCTTTATTAATACATTTGGAAATAAGCCAAAAATCAATACGGGATTGTCTGGACCCTGTTTTATTGCTCCATGTAAAAATTTTGTCATCTGGGAATTTTTCTCTCCATATATCTATAACATTGAATTTATCCATAAATTTTTTTAAAGTGGCGCTGTATGAGGTCTGTCACGTAGGCGTCCATCTGTCTTTCATATTGTCTAAGGTAATGTTGAAGTCCCCGCCAATTAAAATAATTGAGTTTGGGTATTTGGAGAGCCAAAAGGTAATTCTGTCTTCTAAAGATTCCAATAGTTTGTCGTTTTCTGGTTATATATATATATATATACTGTATATATACTGTATATATATATGCTGCTAGCAGTGATGTCACGTCCTGTCTCCCTTCAGACTGCAGTAGTGCTGTTGCTGCCACCTGCTGTTCAGAAGAAAAAACAACGGATCTGAAATTAAACACGGCTAAAGCCCGAGATACACTGAAGCGTCCTCCGTATACGCGCGTATACGCGCATATTTTGTGCGTATGTTTTTGCTGCTATACTTCAGCTCACGTTCTCCTTGTTGTAATATGAGCAGCTGTGCACGGAGGGGACTCAACTGAGCTCGCTGATTGGTCACTTGCTGACACGCCTACTGAAATGATTGACAGATTTCAGTCAGCTGAAAGTGAAACCTTGAGAATGCATCATGATCAGGTCGCTCAGACTTCTGCGGTGTTCTGATGCGGTGTTTCTACTATATATGTTATAAAAAGTTCTCTCAGAAATAAAAATAATAACAGGGAGCGCTTTTCCTGCAGCACACAGCCCACCAGGGAATATTTAAAACATCGCGCACCCAGGTAGGACCTGAATTCATTCATTTCAATCATCGAGTGAACGGAGGAAGAAGCGGTTACTTGACTTTAGGCAAAAAAACAAAAGAAAAGGCCCGATCAGCGATAAAGAAGGGGAATTTATTTCATTTGTGTAACATACAAAACAGTCCGGCGCCGGGAAGTTTATGGTCAGACACCGCGTATCGCGCACGCGTATCGCGCACGCGTATCGCGCACGCGTATGTCCATAACGAACACCATGTTCAGGCATAAGGGTGTCCATATGTGCTCTTGGCACCAGGACACCCTAGGTCGTAGTTCAATGATCGACTTTGTTGTCGTCTCATCTGATCTGCGGCCGCATGTCCTGGACACTCGGGTGAAGAGAGGGGCGGAGCTGTCAACTGACCACTACCTGGTGGTGAGTTGGCTCCGATGGTGGGGGAGGATGCCGGTCAGACCTGGCAGACCCAAACGTATTGTGAGGGTCTGCTGGGAACGTCTGGCAGAGTCTCCCGTAAGACGGAGCTTTAACTCCCACCTCCGGGAGAGCTTTGAACACGTTCCGCGTCTGGCAGAGTCTCCCGTAAGACGGAGCTTTAACTTCCACCTCCGGGAGAGCTTTGAACACGTTCCGAGGGAGGCGGGGGACATTGAGTCCGAGTGGGCCATGTTCCGCGCCTCTATTGTCGAGGCAGCTTATCAGAGTTGTGGCCGCAAGGTTGTTGGTGCCTGTCGT
>JBBPBX010019653.1:0-28521 GCA_038048925.1 Garcialebias charrua | reverse complement strand
TGCAGGACTTACACAGCAACCGCCTCACTCGGAAAGCCCTCTGCATGGCAGGTGATCCCACACACCCACTACACAGCTGCTTCAGACTGCTGCCATCAGGGAGGAGACTGAGGAGTCTCCAGGCTCGAACCAGCAGACTGAGAGACAGCTCTGTTCATCAGGCAGTCAGGATGCTAAACACTCTGCCTGCTCTGCCTCCCCTCCCATTTGAACTGCCTTAACACAAAAAACTTTCTCACACATTACCACACAACACAAAGATTTTAACACTGGACTCTGTGTCATCAAACGGGTTATTCACTAAACTCTCGGTCATGTGCTCATTCAGTTTGCACTACTCTCATATTTGCACTAATGTTTGTATTACATCACTGCCTATAGTCATACTACTGTTTACATTCACTGTTTACATTTATTAATACTGTTTACATTTATTACTACTGTTTACATTTATTACTACTGTTTACATTTACACTACTTTTATATCTACACTACTGCTGATACATATACAGTATTCTCTGACCAGCCTTATTTAAGGATGCCCAATGTGCCTTACTGCATATGCCACTTTTGCCTCTATACCAACATCAACTACCTCATACATATACTGTGTACATTAACTCATATGCTGCTTTGCCACTCTTTGCAAATGTCAATGCTAGAACCTTCAGTTTATTTTATAGATATACTTTTATACTTTCACTGGAGCGGTTTGCAGCCGAGTGTGATGCGGCCGGGATGAGGATCAGTTCCTCCAAATCCGAGGCCATGGTCTTGAGCCGGAAAAGGGTAGCATGCCCTCTCCGGGTCGGGGAGGAGGTCCTGCCCCAAGTGGAGGAGTTTAAGTATCTCGGGATTCTTGTTCACGAATGAGGGAAAACTGGAGCGTGAGATCGATAGGCGGATAGGTGCAGCGTCCGCAGTGAAGCGGGCGCTGTACCGGTCTGTCGTGGTGAAGAGAGAGCTGAGTCAAAAGGCAAAGCTCTCAATTTACCGATCGATCTACGTTCCCACCCTCATCTATGGTCATGAGCTTTGGGTTATGACAGAAAGAACAAGATCTCGGATACAAGCGGCTGAAATGAGTTTTCTCCGCAGGGTGGCTGGACTCTCCCTTAGAGATAGGGTGAGAAGCTCAGTCATCCGGGAGGGACTCGGAGTAGAGCCGCTGCTTCTCCACATCGAGAGGAGCCAGTTGAGGTGGCTCGGGCATCTGGTTAGGATGCCTCCTGGACGCCTCCCTGGTGAGGTGTTCCGGGCATGTCCCACCGGGAGGAGACCCAGAGGAAGACCCAGGACACGCTGGAGGGACTATGTTTCTCGGCTGGCCTGGGAACGCCTTGGGATTCCCCCAGAGGAGCTGCTCCAAGTGGCTGGGGAGAGGGAAGTCTGGGCCTCCCTACTTAGGCTGCTACCCCCGCGACCCGACCCCGGATAAGCGGAAGAAGATGGATGGATGGATGGACTTTTTATACTTTTTTACTACTATGCAAAAACTCAGGACAGTATTACACTTTTATTATTTCATTTTATGCTTATGTTCATTAAATGTTTAGTGTTTTAGTGTTGGTGTAAATTTTCATACTTTTATACTACTATGCAAAAACTCAGGACAGTGTTACACTTTTACTATTTTATGCTTATGTTTATTAAATGTTTCAGTGTTTTAGTGTTTAAATGGTTACTGTTGCACCGAGGGACTGAGAGAAACGCAATTTCAATCCTGTGTATGTCCTGTACATATTGCAGATCTGACAAAAAAGTTGACTTTGACTTTGACTTGACTTATTTCAGCTATACTTAGCTGTTTTATGCTAATATTAGCTTTTTCAGCTATTTCCACATTTTTTTGCACTCATTTCAACCTTTTTCTGCCTAATTCGGCAAAAATGTGCTCTCCACTTCTTCCTGGTAGTTTAAACCTCTTTCTACCTTTTCAGCTACTTTCAGCCCCTTTTTTGTCGCTAATTTCAGCTTTTTTTTAGCTAATTTCCTAATTTTTGTGCTAATTTCTGCTTATTTAAACACAATTCAGCAAATTTGAATTATGCTTTGTTCTCTTATTTTTTTTTTTAAATTTTGTTATTCCATTTCAGTTCCATTTCAGCTGTTTTTCAGCAAGTTTCCAGCAATAAGCATCCACACTGTATATTGCAGGAAATGCGATTTCTATAGTTGAATATTATGACATAACACAACTTCCTTTTCAATAATGAAAAATCCTCTCTCTGTTGATTCATGTATCCCTACAACTATAAGCAGTGATGACTTCATGAGATTTTTTATAAATAAAATTGTTTCAGTTAAGACAATTAGGGAAAACATTCAAATCAACAGTATCGCCAATGGTTCTGAGTCAGATGAGACAACTTTAAAAATGTCACTAGAACCTGATGTTTGGATTGTTTTTATTCTGAATTGTCAAAAATAATAGCTTCATCCAAACCATCCATATGTCTGCTAGATCCCATCCCAACCAGGCTATTTAAAGACGTATTTCACTTAATTTATAACCACGTCTTGAATCTGCTTAATTTGTCTCTAATAAACAGTTACGTACCACAGAGCTTTAAGATTGCTAATTAAACCTTTACTTAAGAAACATATTGACTCAGGAATCCTAGCCAATTATATCTAATCTAACTTTCATCTAAAAAATTCTATAGAAAATAGTTGCTGATCAGTTAGACCTCAGTGCTGCATTTGAGACAGCTGATCAAAATACAGGTAGTCCTCGGGTTACGACGGTCTCGAGTTACGACGTTTCGTGGTTACAGCGCATCTCCCATAAAAAATTAAAATATTTTGAAAAGCCGAGTTACGCAGTTTCCGGTTTTACGTAGTAAACTTAGCGATGGAGGAATACTACACTTACATGTACTCTCTAAAAAAGCTACGTCTGGTCCTCTGGACATTCAGAAAACAAAACTGTACTGTGAACGCAGTTTTACGTCTTAAACGAATGGATGGACTGAGGTGGACGGTGTCACCTATTAACTGTTTTTTCCCTACATTATGGCTCCCAAATGTATGTGTTTTTGGATAATTATGTAGGGTACTGTGTTGGGATAGGCTAAGTGCTTAGTAATACAGTACTGTACATGTATATGGTGCGGTATTTACGTGTATTTCGACTTATGTCGAAAATCGGTTCACGACGCCGTGCAAGAACGGATCTACGTTGTAAGTCGAGGGTATTCTACTACAGAAACTTGAATATGATATTGGACTTACAGGAACAGCTTGGTTTCAGTCATATCTGATAGATTCCAATGTGTAAATGTAAATAATGAATCTTCATCATACACCAATGAAATTTCTGAAGAGGTAACAAACTGAACATAACTCAGTAATTTCTATTGATTTTGAGGGATGTTGAAATCATACTGATCTAATTTAAAAAATATCACACTAATATTGATGCAGTATATTTTAAAATATCTTCTTTTAAACAAATGTTCAGGGGAGAACACAGTCCACCAATTCAACAAATGTTGAGGCATTGGACTGGACACCATGACTCCACAGGACTAAAAGCTCTGGAGGCCTCTGCTGAAGAACATGATTGATGAATAGCAGTACTAGAAGTATTGACATTGGCACATAAGTGAAATTTGTTGAAACTTTGAGGGTAATAAATGCAAACCGATGACATGTGAGAGGTTTTCTTGTACAGTAAATTAGGGTACATTCCGGAAATCACCCCCTACAAAATTTTTCGAACCAGGGTTCATCTCATATTGAGCTAAACCCCGGGTGAACCACGATCGATCGCAAAGTGGTATCACTTAACTACTATGATCGTTTTTGCAAAGAAATTACATTTAAAGAAGTGTAATGTGTTTTACACTCCTGCCCTGCTGACTGACGGTTCACATACAACAGACAAGAAAACATCTGAGCTCAAGCTCTTCGCGTTTTTTTGTTTCAACATAAAAGTTTACACAAAGGTTCACTCATATTTTATGCTAATATTAGCTTTTTCAGCAATTTCCACATATTTTTGCACTCATTTCAACCTTTTTCTGCCTAATTCAGCAAAAATGTGCTCTCCACTTCTTTCTGGTAGTTTGAAGCTGAACTATGTAACTTTATAATGTAGTCTGTAACTTTTCAAACAATGTATTTTTAACATATTTCTTCACTGTCACTATCTACTGACTGACTGATGTTAGACAAAGTAATCTCTGAAAAAAACTATAGTCCCCTTGCTTCTCTATCAGCATTTATAAAAACACTAAAAACACAGAGTGACCCGGACAATGACCAGCCAATCAAAACAGAGTTGTTTGTCACGCCCCAACCCACGGCCCCGCCTGTCCCAGCCTCAGCGCCGCGCACATTCTCATTCAAAGGATTGCAAAGCGATGCAGGACTGATTTGTTTGTGACACAAATGTATTAAATATCCCTTCTTCATCCCAGAGCTGGACTTTTATTTTGTTATTCTGCCAAAAGTCAAGTGATCGCTTCATCCGTCACTCACAGGAATGAGGAAGTCACGAGCAAATTAAATCATGTCCAACGTTGCTTCGTGAACCTCTGCTGATTTCTGCTGGTTTTTGCGTTGTAGGACCAGTGATTCATGGTTTTATTATATTTTTTAAAACATTTTATTAACATATAATCACAGAATATTGAAGCGCTCCGAGCGGACACACAGCAGGGGGCGGAGCTGCAGAACTCAAGTTCAACAGAGAACGGACTGTGGCTCCTCCTCAGAGTCATATATGGCTCTGAGGGGGAGGGAGCAGAATGCTTTTCCCTGATGAAAATGTTTCTAAGTCCCAGCGTTCTGCAGAAATTACATAGTGAACCTTTAAACCTCTTTTTCAGCTACTTTCAGCCCTTTTTTGTTGCTAATTTCAGCTTTTTTTTTAGCTAATTTCCTAATTTTTGTGCTAATTTCTGCTTATTTAAACACAATTCAGTAAATGTGTATTATGCTTTGTTCTCTTAATTGTTTTTTTTTTAAATGTTGCTATTCCATTTCAGTTCCATTTCAGCTGTTTTTATAATAATAATAATAATGTCTTTTCCTGTCATCTGCGTATGTTTACCATACACAGACGAAATTCGTTTCTGCATTTAACCCAACCACCTACCAGGTGGTGCAGTGAGCAGCCATAGAAAGCGCCCGGGGAGCTGGAGAATTAGATGTGCACTCATAGACAACCCAAGGTGTGTAGTGGCCGTGACGCGAACCCGCGTCCTTCGGGTTCCAAGTCAAAAGCCCTGCCACTACCATCTTGGCTCAGCAAGTTTCCAGCAATACGCATTCACACTGAATATTGCAGGAAATGCAATTTCTATAGCTGAATATTATGACATAACACAACTTCCTTTTCAATAATGAAAAATCCTCTCTCTGTTGATTCATGTATCCCTACAACTATAAGCAGTGATGACTTCATGAGATTCTTTATAAATAAAACTGTTTCAGTTAAGACAATTAGGGAAAACATTCAAATCAACAGTATCGCCAATGGTTCTGAGTCAGATGAGAAAACTTTAAAAATGTCACTAGAACCTGATTTGTTTGGATTGTTTTTATTCTGAATTGTCAAAAATAATAGCTTTATCCAAACCATCCATATGTCTGCTAGATCCCATCCCAACCAGGCTATTTAAAGACGTATTTCACTTAATTTATAACCACGTCTTGAATCTGCTTAATTTGTCTCGTCTTGTTTACGTGTATTTTGACTTGTGTCGAAAATCGGTTTACGACGCCGTGAACGGGTCTACGTTGTAAGTCGAGGGTATTCTACTACAGAAACTTGAATATGATATTGGACTTACAGGAACAGCTTGGTTTCAGTCATATCTGATAGATTCCAATGTGCAAATGTAAATAATGAATCTTCATCATACACCAATGAAATTTCTGAAGAGGTAACAAACTGAACATAACTCAGTAATTTCTATTGATTTTGAGGGATGTTGAAATCATACTGATCAAATTTTAAAAATATCACACTAATATTGATGCAGTATATTTTAAAATATCTTCTTTTAAACAAATGTTCAGGGGAGAACACAGTCCACCAATTCAACAAATGTTGAGGCATTGGACTGGACACCATGACTCCACAGGACTAAACGCTCTGGAGGCCTCTGCTGAAGAACATGCTTGATGAATAGAAGTACTAGAAGTATTGACGTTGGCACATAAGTGAAATTTGTTGAAACTTCGAGGGTAATAAATGCAAACTGATAACACATGAGAGGTTTTCTTGTACAGTAAATTAGGGGACATTCCAAAAATCACCCCCTATAAAAATTTTAGAACCAGGGTTCAGCCCATATTGAGCTAAACCTCGGGTGAACCACGATAGATCGCAAAGTGGTATCACTTAACTACTATGATCGTTTTTGCAAAGAAATTTCTTCTTCTTCTTCTTCTTCTTCTTCTTCTTTGGTTTTTAACGGCAGCTTGCATCCATCATTGTTGCACTACTGCCATGCAAAGAAATTACATTTAAAGAAGTGTAATGTGTTTTACACTCCTGCCCTTCTGACTGACGGTTCACATACAACAGACGAGAAAACATCTGAGCTCAAGCTCTTCGCGTTTTTTTTGTTTCAACATAAAAGTTTACACAAAGGTTCACTCATATTTTATGCTAATATTAGCTTTTTCAGCTATTTCCACATATTTTTGCACTCATTTCAACCTTTTTCTGCCTAAATCAGCAAAAATGTGCTCTCCACTTCTTTCTGGTAGTTTGAAGCTGAACTATGTAATTTTGTAATGTAGTCTGTAACTTTTCAAACAATATATTTTTAACATATTTCTTCACTCTCCTGGAGATTTTTGAATGGACTATTCAGAGAACAGAAGGTGGAGTTTTGTTAGTTTAGCCTGGCGAGGTCCAGGCTATCAGATAAATTGCTCAGAAACCACTCGGTGGATATTTTTTCTGCCACCAGTGTGTAATTATATGGCTCTAATTTACTGACTGTTGGCCTAGATAAAACATTTGAGATAAAATTCGATTTTTTATCATTTATTTTCGTAGCGCACCCGAGGCTGTTTGGAAAATGTCAAACCGAAACTATTTAAATCCAGCAGATTTGACCATTTCGTGAATTGATTTAGGAACTGTTAAGCTCAGGAACACTTCTGATATAACGTCAGCTAAGAAATATATTTTTTATCAGCAGAGAAATAATAGTTTTTTACCTTGTTTTGATGAAAATTCCTTCGTGGCGGCAGCCATTTTGAATGACGACGTCAGTCGACATCGTTCAAAACTCCGCCTTCTGCTCTCTGATTGCTCAGGAACACTTCTGATATAACGTCAGCTAAGAAATATATTTTTCTCAGCAGAGAAATAATAGTTTTTTACCTTGTTTTATTGAAAATTCCTTCGTGGCGGCAGCCATTTTGAATGACGACGTCAGTCGACGTCGTTCAAAACTCCGCCTTCTGTTCTCTGATTGGTCCGAACAAAAATCTACCGGAGAAATCCTTGTGGATGGGGGAAGTCCCAGACTGTGAAGTGAAGGGAAATGAGAATTGAGCGGAGCTGTGCAGGAAGGCGAGGAGGGGAGGGAGCAGAATGCTTTTCCCTGATGAAAATTTTTCTAAGTCCCAGCGTTCTGCAGAAATTACATAGTGAACCTTTAAACCTCTTTCTACCTTTTCAGCTACTTTCAGCCCTTTTTTGTTGCTAATTTCAGCTTTTTTTAGCTAATTTCCTAATTTTTGTGCTAATTTCTGCTTATTTAAACACAATTCAGCAAATGTGTATTGTGCTTTGTTCTCTTAATTAATTTTTTTTTTAATTTTGCTATTCCATTTCAGTTCCATTTCAGCTGTTTTTCAGCAAGTTTCCAGCAATAAGCATTCACACTGAATATTGCAGGAAATGCAATTTCTATAGTTGAATATTATGACATAACACAACTTCCTTTTCAATAATGAAAAATCCTCTCTCTGTTGATTCATGTATCCCTACAACTATAAGCAGTGATGACTTCATGAGATTCTTTATAAATAAAACTGTTTCAGTTAAGACAATTAGGGAAAACATTCAAATCAACAGTATCGCCAATGGTTCTGAGTCAGATGAGACAACTTTAAAAATGTCACTAGAACCTGATTTATGTTTGGATTGTTTTTATTCTGAATTGTCAAAAATAATAGCTTCATCCAAACCATCCATATGTCTGCTAGATCCCATCCCAACCAGGCTATTTAAAGACGTATTTCACTTAATTTATAACCACGTCTTGAATCTGCTTAATTTGTCTCTAATAAACAGTTACGTACCACAGAGCTTTAAGATTGCTAATTAAACCTTTACTTAAGAAACATATTGACTCAGGAATCCTAGCCAATTATATCTAATCTAACTTTCATCTAAAAAATTCTATAGAAAATAGTTGCTGGTCAGTTAGACCTCAGTGCTGCATTTGAGACAGCTGATCACAATACAGGTAGTCGTTGGGTTACGACGGTCTCGAGTTACGACGTTTCGTGGTTACAGCGCATCTCCCATAAAAAATTTAAACATTTTGAAAAGCCGAGTTACGCAGTTTCCGGTTTTACGTAGTAAACTTAGCGATGGAGGAATACTACACTTACATGTACTCTCTAAAAAAGCTACGTCTGGTCCTCTGGACATTCAAAAAACAAAACTGTACTGTGAACGCAGTTTTACGTCGTAAGCTAATGGATGGACCGAGGTGGACGGTGTCACCAGCATCCAAGTAGGTTATTAACTGTTTTTTCCCTACATTATGGCTCCCAAATGTATGTGTTTTTTGATAATTATGTAGGGTACTGTGTTGGGATAGGCTAAGTGCTTAGTAATACAGTACTGTACATGTATATGGTGCAGTATTTACGTGTATTTCGACTTATGTCGAAAATCGGTTTACGACGCCGTGTAAGAACGGATCTACGTTGTAAGTCGAGGGTATTCTACTACAGAAACTTGAATATGATATTGGACTTACAGGAACAGCTTGGTTTCAGTCATATCTGATAGATTCCAATGTGTAAATGTAAATAATGAATCTTCATCATACACCAATGAAATTTCTGAAGAGTTAACAAACTGAACATAACTCAGTAATTTCTATTGATTTTGAGGGATGTTGAAATCATACTGATCAAATTTTAAAAATATCACACTAATATTGATGCAGTATATTTTAAAATATCTTCTTTTAAACAAATGTTCAGGGGAGAACACAGTCCACCAATTCAACAAATGTTGAGGCATTGGACTGGACACCATGACTCCACAGGTCTAAACGCTCTGGAGGCCTCTGCTGAAGAACATGCTTGATGAATAGAAGTACTAGAAGTATTGACGTTGGCACATAAGTGAAATTTGTTGAAACTTCGAGGGTAATAAATGCAAACTGATGACACATGAGAGGTTTTCTTGTACAGTAAATTGGGGGACATTCCGAAAATCACCCCCTATAAATTTTTTCGAACCAGGGTTCAGCCCATATTGAGCTAAACCTCGGGTGAACCACGATCGATCGCAAAGTGGTATCACTTAACTACTATGATCGTTTTTGCAAAGAAATTACATTTAAAGAAGTGTAATGTGTTTTACACTCCTGCCCTTCTGACTGACGGTTCACATACAACAGACGAGAAAACATCTGAGCTCAAGCTCTTCGCGTTTTTTTGTTTCAACATAAAAGTTTACACAAAGGTTCACTCATATTTTATGCTAATATTAGCTTTTTCAGCTATTTCCACATATTTTTGCACTCATTTCAACCTTTTTCTGCCTAATTCAGCAAAAATGTGCTCTCCACTTCTTTCTGGTAGTTTGAAGCTGAACTCTGTAACTTTGTAATGTAGTCTGTAACTTTTCAAACAATGTATTTTTAACATATTTCTTCACTCTGTCACTATCTACTGACAGACTGATGTTAGACAAAGTAATCTCTGAACAAAAACTATAGTCCCCTTGCTTCTCTATCAGCATTTATAAAAACACTAAAAACACAGAGTGACCCGGACAATGACCAGCCAATCAAAACAGAGTTGTTTGTCACGCCCCAACCCACGCCCCCGCCTGTCCCAGCCTCAGCGCCGCGCACGTTCTCATTCAAAGGATTGCAAAGCGATGCAGGACTGATTTGTATGTGACACAAATGTATTAAATATCCCTTCTTCATCCCAGAGCTGGACTTTTATTTTGTTTTTTTGCCAAAAGTCAAGTGATCGCTTCATCCTTCACTCACAGGAATGAGGAAGTCACGAGCGAATTAAATCATGTCCAACGTTGCTTCGTGAAGCTCTGCTGATTTCTGCTGGTTTTTGTGTTGTTGGACCAGTGATTCATGGTTTTATTATATTTTTTAGAACGTTTTATTAACATATAATCACAGAACTTTGCAGCGCAGACAGGACATGCAGAGGAGGTGGAGCATTCCAGAAATTCCATTCCTGCACTGACAGAAACGAGGAAGTCACGAGCGAATTAAATCATGTCCAACGTTGCTACGTGAACCTCTGCTGATTTCTGCTGGTTTTTGTGTTGTAGGACCAGTGATTCATGGTTTTATTATATTTTTTAAAACGTTTTATTAACATATAATCACAGAATATTGAAGCGCTCCGAGCGGACACACAGCAGGGGGCGGAGCTGCAGAACTCAAGTTCAACAGAGAACGGACTGTGGCTCCTCCTCAGAGTCATATATGGCTCTGAGGGGGAGGGAGCAGAATGCTTTTACCTGATGAAAATTTTTCTAAGTCCCAGCGTTCTGCAGAAATTACATAGTGAACCTTTAAACCTCTTTCTACCTTTTCAGCTACTTTCAGTCATTTTTTGTTGCTAATTTCAGCTTTTTTTTTTAGCTAATTTCCTAATTTTTGTGCTAATTTCTTCTTATTTAAACACAATTCAGCAAATGTGTATTATGCTTTGTTCTCTTAATTAATTTTTTTTAAACTTTGCTATTCCATTTCAGTTCCATTTCAGCTGTTTTTCAGCAAGTTTCCAGCAATAAGCATTCACTCTGAATATTGCAGGAAATGCGATTTCTATAGTTGAATATTATGACATAACATAACTTCCTTTTCAATAATGAAAAATCCTCTCTCTGTTGATTCATGTATCCCTACAACTATAAGCAGTGATGACTTCATGAGATTCTTTATAAATAAAACTGTTTCAGTTAAGACAATTAGGGAAAACATTCAAATCAACAGTATCGCCAATGGTTCTGAGTCAGATGAGACAACTTTAAAAATGTCACTAGAACCTGATTTATGTTTGGATTGTTTTTATTCTGAATTGTCAAAAATAATAGCTTCATCCAAACCATCCATATGTCTGCTAGATCCCATCCCAACCAGGCTATTTAAAGACGTATTTCACTTAATTTATAACCACGTCTTGAATCTGCTTAATTTGTCTCTAAAAAACAGTTACGTACCACAGAGCTTTAAGATTGCTGTAATTAAACCTTTACTTAAGAAACATATTGACTCAGGAATCCTAGCCAATTATATCTAATCTAACTTTCATCTAAAAAATTCTATAGAAAATAGTTGCTGGTCAGTTAGACCTCAGTGCTGCATTTGAGACAGCTGATCACAATACAGGTAGTCCTCGGGTTACGACGTTTCGTGGTTACAGCATCTCCCATAAAAAATTAAAATATTTTGAAAAGCCGAGTTACGCAGTTTCCGGTTTTACGTAATAAACTTAGCAATGGAGGAATACTACACTTACATGTACTCTTTAAAAAAGCTACGTCTGGTCCGCTGGACATTCACAAAACAAAACTGTACTGTGAACGCAGTTTTACGTCGTAAACGAATGGATGGACCGAGGTGGACGGTGTCACCAATATCCAAGTAGGCTATTAACTGTTTTTTCCCTTCATTATGGCTCCCAAATGTATGTGTTTTTGGATAATTATGTAGGGTACTGTGTTGGGATAGGCTAAGTGCTTAGTAATACAGTACTGTACATCTATATGGTGCAGTATGTACGTATATTTCGACTTATGTCGAAAATCGGTTTACGACGCCGTGTAAGAATGGATCTACGTTGTAAGTCGAGGGTATTCTACTACAGAAACTTGAATATGATATTAGACTTACAGGAAAAGCTTGGTTTCAGTCATATCTGATAGATTCCAATGTGTACATGTAAATAATGTATCTTCATCATACACCAATGAAATTTCTGAAGAGGTAACAAACTGAACATAACTCAGTAATTTCTATTGATTTTGAGGGATGCTGAAATCATACTGATCAAATTTTAAAAAGATCACACTAATATTGATGCAGTATATTTTAAAATATCTTCTTTTAAACAAATGTTCAGGAGAGAACACAGTCCACCAATTCAACAAATGTTGAGGCATTGGACTGGACACCATGACTCCACAGGACTAAACGCTCTGGAGGCCTCTGCTGAAGAACATGCTTGATGAATAGAAGTACTGGAAGTTTTGACGTTGGCACATAAGGGAAATTTATTGAAACTTCGAGGGATAATAAATGCAAACTGGTGACACATGAGAGGTTTTCTTGTACAGTAAATTGGGGGACATTCCGAAAATCACTCCCTACAAAAATTTTCGAACCAGGGTTCAGCCCACATTGAGCTAAACCCCGGGTGAACCACGATCGATCGCAAAGTGGTATCACTTAACTACTATGATCGTTTTTGCAAAGAAGTTACATTTAAAGAAGTGTAATGTGTTTTACACTCCTGCCCTGCTGACTGACGGTTCACATACAACGACAAGAAAACATCGGAGCTCAAGCTCTTCACGTTTTTTTGTTTCAACAAAAAAGTTTACACAAAGGTTCACTCATATTTTATGCTAATATTAGCTTTTTCAGCAAATTCCACATATTTTTGCACTCATTTCAACCATTTTCTGCCTAATTCAGCAAAAATGTGCTCTCCACATCTTTCTGGTAGTTTGAAGCTGAACTATGTAACTTTGTAATGTAGTCTGTAACTTTTCAAACAATATATTTTTAACATATTTCTTCACTCTGTCACTATCTACTGACAGACTGATGTTAGACAAAGTAATCTCTGAAAAAAACTATAGTCCCCTTGCTTCTCTATCAGCATTTATAAAAACACTAAAAACACAGAGTGACCCGGACAATGACCAGCCAATAAAAACAGAGTTGTTTGTCACGCCCCAACCCACGCCCCCGCCTGTCCCAGCCTCAGCGCCGCGCACATTCTCATTCAAAGGATTGCAAAGCGATGCAGGACTGATTTGTATGTGACACAAATGTATTAAATATCCCTTCTTCATCCCAGAGCTGGATTTTATTTTGTTATTCTGCCAAAAGTCAAGTGATAGCTTCATCCTTCACTCACAGGAATGAGGAAGTCACGAGCGAATTAAATCATGTCCAACGTTGCTTCGTGAAGCTCTGCTGATTTCTGCTGGTTTTTGTGTTGTTGGACCAGTGATTCATGGTTTTATTATATTTTTTAAAACGTTTTATTAACATATAATCACAGAACTTCGCAGCGCTGACAGGACATGCAGAGGAGGTGGAGCATTCCAGAAATTCCATTCCTGCACGGACAGAAACGAGGAAGTCACGAGCGAATTAAATCATGTCCAACGTTGCTTCGTGAACCTCTGCTGATTTCTGCTGGTTTTTGTGTTGTAGGACCAGTGATTCATAGTTTTATTATATTTTTTAAAACATTTTATTAACATATAATCACAGAATATTGAAGCGCTCCGAGCGGACACACAGCAGGGGGCGGAGCTGCAGAACTCAAGTTCAACAGAGAACGGACTGTGGCTCCTCCTCAGAGTCATATACTGTATGGCTCTGAGGGGGAGGGAGCAGAATGCTTTTCCCTGATGAAAATTTTTCTGTCCCAGCGTTCTGCAGAAATTACATAGTGAACCTTTAAACCTCTTTCTACCTTTTCAGCTACTTTCAGCCCTTTTTTGTTGCTAATTTCAGCTTTTTTTTAGCTAATTTCCTAATTTTTGTGCTAATTTCTGCTTATTTAAACACAATCCAGCAAATGTGTATTATGCTTTGTTCTCTTAATTATATATATTTTTTAATTTGCTATTCCATTTCAGTTCCATTTCAGCTGTTTTTCAGCAAGTTTCCAGCAATAAGCATTCACACTGAATATTGCAGGAAATGCAATTTCTATAGTTGAATATTATGACATAACACAACTTCCTTTTCAATAATGAAAAATCCTCTCTCTGTTGATTCATGTATCCCTACAACTATAAGCAGTGATGACTTCATGAGATTTTTTATAAATAAAACTGTTTCAGTTAAGACAATTACAAACATTCAAATCAACAGTATCGCCAATGGTTCTGAGTCAGATGAGACAACTTTAAAAATGTCACTAGAACCTGATTTATGTTTGGATTGTTTTTATTCTGAATTGTCAAAAATAATAGCTTCATCCAAACCATCCATATGTCTGCTAGATCCCATCCCAACCAGGCTATTTAAAGACGTATTTCACTTAATTTATAACCACGTCTTGAATCTGCTTAATTTGTCTCTAAAAAACAGTTATGTACCACAGAGCTTTAAGATTGCTGTAATTAAACCTTTACTTAAGAAACATATTGACTCAGGAATCCTAGCCAATTATATCTAATCTAACTTTCATCTAAAAAATTATATAGAAAATAGTTGCTGGTCAGTTAGACCTCAGTGCTGCATTTGAGACAGCTGATCACAATACAGGTAGTCCTCGGGTTACGACGGTCTCGAGTTACAACGTTTCATGGTTACAGCATCTCCCATAAAAAAATTGAAAAAAATTGAAAAGTCGAGTTACGCAGTTTCCGGTTTTACGTAGTAAATTTAGCGATGGAAGAATACTACACTTACATGTACTCTCTGAAAAAGCTACGTCTGGTCCTCTGGACATTCAAAAAACAAAACAAAACTGTACTGTGAACGCAGTTTTACGTCGTAAACGAATGGATGGACCGAGGTGGAAGGTGTCCCCAGTATCCAAGTAGGCTATTAACTGTTTTTTCCCTTCATTATGGTTCCCAAATGTATGTTTTTTTGATAATTATGTAGGGTACTGTGTTGGGATAGGCTAAGTGCTTAGTAATACAGTACTGTACATGTATATGGTGCAGTATGTACGTATATTTCGACTTATGTCGAAAATCGGTTCACGACGCCGTGTAAGAACGGATCTACGTTGTAAGTCGAGGGTATTCTACTACAGAAACTTGAATATGATATTGGACTTACAGGAACAGCTTGGTTTCAGTCATATCTGATAGATTCCAATGTGTAAATGTAAATAATGAATCTTCATCATACACCAATGAAATTTCTGAAGAGTTAACAAACTGAACATAACTCAGTAATTTCTATTGATTTTGAGGGATGTTGAAATCATACTGATCAAATTTTAAAAATATCACACTAATATTGATGCAGTATATTTTAAAATATCTTCTTTTAAACAAATGTTCAGGGGAGAACACAGTCCACCAATTCAACAAATGTTGAGGCATTGGACTGGACACCATGACTCCACAGGACTAAACGCTCTGGAGGCCTCTGCTGAAGAACATGCTTGATGAATAGGAGTACTAGAAGTTTTCAAATTCAAGATCTTTTTATTGAATTTTTTCCATTTTTTTCCCAAACAACAACAACAACAAAACAAACAAACAGGAAAAAAAACAACAGTCAATTTGAGCTGCAATGTGTACACCATAATCCACACCATAGGAGAAAAAAAAAAGACAACAACAAATAAAAAAATAATAACATAGAAAATAATCCCTACCCAATCACTGCCAAAAGAAAGGAGAGAAAAATAAATAGAAGGTAAAATAGCCAAGAGACTGCATTAACCTGAGTGAATTATGTTGTCAGAGAGACTGGAACAAATTCAGGAAAGGTCCCCAAACATTCTCAAATTTACCCTCTTTCTGTTGAAGTGTGAATCTGATTTTCTCCAGCTTTAAACAGGACATGATGTCAGCCAACCACTGAGCGTGAGTGGGTGGAGACGGTTCTTTCCACCTAAGCAAAATAGCTCGTCTGGCCAGGAGAGAGGTGAACGATATTACGTGTTGTTGGTTTTTATTTAGGTTTGTCATGCCCTCTACAAGACCAAACAGAGCAATCAGTGGGTCAGGGTTCAGACGTGTATCTAGTACACGTGATAGAGTCTGAAAGATTTCCCGCCAATATTTGTTCAGAGATGGGCAAAACCAAAACATATGGGAGAGAGAGGCTTCAGCATGTTTGCATCTCACACAGTATGGGCTGACATCAGGATACATAGAGGACAGTTTAAGTTTAGAGATGTGAGCTCTGTGCACCACTTTAAATTGTATTAGACAGTGTCTAGCACAGAGAGAGCTGGAGCTCACCAGTTTGAGTATGGAGGTCCAAGAGTCCTCTGAAATAGAGGAGCCGAGATCCTCTTCCCAAGCAGCTTTGACTTTATCTGAGGAAGCACGCTTCAAATCCAATAGTTTACTGTAAATGAATGAAATGGACTGTTTTTTATTTGGGTCTAAAGAAAGAATAGTGTCAACAATACTGCTATCAGTTGAAATGGAGAGGTTGGACAAATGAAGAGTAATAAAGTGCCGTATTTGGAGATACCGAAAAAAATGGGACTGGGGAAGACTAAATTTTTCACATAGTTGTTGAAATGAAGCTAAAGTATTATTGAGAAACAAGTCATTGAAGCGTACTATACCCCTTCTTTGCCATTCTTTAAAAACAGAGTCCTGAGATGAGGGTTTAAAAAGTTGGTTAGACATAATAGGACTATAAAGAGAGAGACTAGAGAAATCAAAATATTTACGAAATTGTGCCCAGATTTTTAGTGAGTGTTTTATAACTGGATTTGTAACAGTTGTAAGTGGTGGAAGCGGGAGTGAGGATCCCAAGAAAGCCACGGATGACCATTTCCCAGAACACTGTGACTCCATCTCTACCCAGTCAGGGCTGTCAGGCCTGTTGTAATAGAATGACCAGAATGCTAGACAGTGCAAGTTTGCTGCCCAATAATAAAAGCGGAAATTTGGAAGGGCAAGACCGCCTGCGGCCTTAGTTTTTTGGAGAAGTGTCTTATTTAAGCGTGGACGCTTTCCTTGCCACAGATATGATGAAATGATGGAATCTAACTGAACAAAAAATGAACCAGGGATAAAAACAGGAATATTTTGAAAAAGATATAAAAACTTAGGTAAAGTGACCATCTTGACTGAGTTAATACGGCCTATGAGGGAAATGGAAAGCGGTGACCATCGGGATAATGCCTGCTTTGTCTGATTCAACAGAGAGACAAAGTTTTCTTGATATAAATCTTTATACCTCCTCGTAACTGTAACACCCAGGTAAGAGAATTTTGTCTTCTCAATTTTAAGAGGCCATTTACCATAGTCAAGAGTCTGCGCCAGGGTATTGACAGGGAAAATTACACTTTTACTCAGGTTTAATTTGTAACCAGAATTTATTCCAAATTCCTCAAGTAATGATAAAACGGAGGGCAGCGTGTCAGTCGGATGAGAAATGAAAAGTAAAAGGTCATCAGCATAAAGGGAGACCTTGTGCTCCATATCGCCTCTCCAGATTCCTGAAATTGTGTCACAGGACCGCAAAGCAGTGGCAAGAGGTTCAATTGCCAGGTCAAAAAGTAGAGGGCTCAGTGGGCATCCCTGGCGAGTTCCTCGATGTAGACTGAAGGGTTTGGATATCTGAGAGTTGGTACGAATGGTTGCGGTGGGATGTGAATAAATTAGTTGCACCCATGAAATGAAATTGGGGCCAAAACCAAATTTGTCAAGAACATTAAACAAGTAGTCCCATTCAACCCGATCAAATGCTTTCTCTGCATCAAGGGAAATCACACACTCAGGAACAGTATCCGAAGGAGAGTAAATAATGTCCAAAAGGCGTCTGACATTAAAAAAGGAGTGCCTGCCTTTAATGAATCCAGTCTGGTCTTTTGATATGATGAAAGGAAGGATCTTTTCCAACCTTTGAGCAAGAACTTTGGCTAAAATTTTGGCGTCTGTATTTAAAAGGGAGATTGGTCGATAAGAGGAACAGTGAGTTGGGTCTTTTCCTTTCTTTGCAATGAGGGTAATGCAGGCCTCTAAGAAAGATTTCGGAAGGGATCCTTGGTCAAATGACTCTAAGAGAACCGAGTGTAGGAGTGGGGAAAGTAATGAAGAAAATTTCTTAAAAAATTCAGCGGGGAAGCCGTCAGGACCCGGACATTTGCCCGACTGCATTACCGATACAGCTGACACAATTTCTGTCAGGGATATTGGGATCTCCAGTGCATCTTTCAGGTTGGGTGTGAGTTTTGGCATATTGGTCTTTTCGAAGAACTGAGAAGATAAATTCTTGTTGGTTTGGGATTCTGAAGTATATAAATGGGAATAAAAGTCCTTAAATGCTCTGTTAATTTGTAAATGATCTAGAGTTGTGGTGCCGTTCTCTAATTGGATCTTAGGGATGATTTGTTTAGCCATGGCACCCTTCAACTGATTTGCCAGTAGTTTTCCTGACTTTTCTCCATGTATGTAAAATGATGATTTACTTTTCAAAAGTGATTGTTCTATTGAGTATGTAGACAATAAATCAAACTTAGTTTTGAGTTCTACTTTTTTTTGTACAGATTAGGGCATTTGTTTTGAGCGTATTGTTGATCAATTTCTTTTATCTGCTGGGCTAAATCAGTTCTTTCTTTTTGAGATTTTTGCCTCAGCCGAGCGGTATATGAAATGATTTGTCCCCTAAGATAGGCCTTAAGGGTATCCCAAACTGTTGACAGTGGGATCCCAGGAGTTCTGTTTATGGATAGAAAGAAGGTTATTTCTTTTTCTATAAATGTAACAAAATCATTGTTTGACAGTAACGTTGAATTGAATCTCCACTGTCTACTCCTTATAGGAATGTCAGGGAGGGACAAAGACAGAGTGACAGGTGCATGGTCTGAGATGACAATACTATGGTAGTCACAGCCACGGACAGAGGGAAGAAGTTTGTTGTCCATGAAAAAGTAATCGATCCTCGAGTACGAGTGATGAACATGAGAAAAAAAAGAATATTCTCTCTCAGCTGGGTGTAAAAAACGCCATACATCGCACAGGCCATACTTAGATAGAAAGGCACGAATAGTGTGGGACGACCTGCTGGCTGTGGCAGGGTTTGTAGAGGATCTGTCCAAAACTGGGTCCAACCAGCAATTCAAGTCACCACTGAGTATCAATGAGTATGTGTTTAGGTCCGGGAGCAGTGAGAATAATTTCTCAAAGAAACCAACATCATCCGTATTTGGGGCATAAACGTTAACTAGCACTACTGGTGTGTTGTACAATTTACCGGAAACAATCACAAAACGACCATATTTATCTGAGTTAACTTGAAAAGGTTCAAATGAAATGTCTTGACTGATGAGGATCGAGACGCCCCGAGCCTTTGCTCGAAATGAGGAATGGAAACTCTGCCCGTGCCATGTTTGCAGTAATCGTTTGCTATCGTCACTTCTAATGTGAGTCTCCTGCAGGAAAGCAATGCCTGTATTTAACTGTTTTAAATGAGAGAGCACCTTCCTTCTCTTGACGGGGTGGTTCAAACCTTTGACGTTCCAGCTTGACAACACCAACTGACCACTCATATTACTAATAATTTGTATAAGAAAGGTAGGTAATACAGTCTAATGTGTTGATGGCTGTGCAGTTCTTGGCAAAGTGAAAGAAAATATAAATTAATGGCAGTGATGGACCCCCCACCCCCTTTCCCACCCTGGACAGCTGCAACAGACAGAAGCAGCAAGCTCCATAGAAATTAAAAATAAGTCTCCTGTCTAACTTTTAAACTAGTGCTCCAGTATCATCAGAGAAAAATGTATAAGCACCTCATGCAAGGCCAAAAATGTACACATAGATGTGTGATCACGCATACACATATAAACAAGGTTAAATTAATCCTAATCCTAAATTAAATCTTCAATCAGTCCAAGACCAATTCAAGATTCAATTCAAGATAGTCAACAGGTAAACAAGAAGAGGAAAAGTGTTAATAGTTCAAAATAATATATTAAAAACATTATATATTTCACCCATTTTTATACCTGGATAGGCCTACTTCAATTATTTATGTGCCTAAATACCTAATGCCTAAAAAAAAAAAAAAAAAAAAAAAATACATATATATATATATATATATACTTAGGCTGCTACCCCCGCGACCCGACCCCGGATAAGCGGAAGAAGATGGATGGATGGATGGATGGATATATATATTTTTTTTCTCTTCCCTTTTCCTTCCTTTGTTCTTTATAAGCACCTCACAAACTAGTTTAAAGTATGCAAGGCCAAAAAAATGTATACCGGTAATCGCGCACACATATACAAACGTAAAGTTAAATTAATCCCAATCTCAAATTAATTATCAATCAATCCAGGACTAACCCAAGATTCAGCTCAAAATAGTCAACAGGTAAACCAGAAAAGGAAAAATGTTTTCATTTCAAAAATGTTAATAGTTCAAAAAAAGCTGCAACTAAAAAAAGTCTCAGATAATCAGAGTATGTGCAGAGTCCTGCTCATCTGTTCCTCACCTCATGTAAAGAAAAGTTTAGTGTAAACAGAAACAAAGCCAGTGCGGGAACAGCGCATTGGTGTCAGCAATACGCTTCCGTACATTGTTCATCAGTCAAAGAAAAGTTTAAATGTTACTTGCGCTGTGAAGCTTGAAAGGTGTCACTGAACTTCTGCGCCTCCTCCACAGAGCCCAGCCACTTTCTGTGTCCATCAGGTAAAGTCACGCGAAGTCGAGCAGGAAAAAGCAGAGCAGGTTTTAGACCCAGAGAATACAGCGCAGCCATCACGTCCTTATATTCCACTCGCTGGTTGAGGACCTCTGGGCCTTAGTCTTCCACGATCTGCACCGGTTTACCCTGGTATTCAAACCTGCCCCTGCGTCTAGCTTCCCGGATCATGAGCTCCTTCACTTGGGCTCGGTGAACTCTCAGGATAACCGGGCGCGGCCGCTGGTCCGAGGCGGGTTTCGGAGCGAGAGTTCGATGGGCCCGGTCCAGTTCGGGTGGAGAAGGAAGCGTGTCACGCCCGAAGATGTCGCACAGCAGGTTGGAGAAAAAGTCTGTGGGACGTCCGCTCTCAATAGATTCCGGTAAACCCAGCACACGAATATTCCGCCGTCTGCTTCGATTTTCTAAATCCGCCAGTTTAGATTTCAGTCTGACGTTTTCTTCCTGGAGAGATGAGCAGGTGTTTTCCACCTCCGACATGCGCTGGCTCAGGTCATTAGTGACAAGCTCCAGGGATGAGACACGCTGGCCGTGTTCCTCCACCGCCAGCCGAGTCTGGTCCAGTTTGAGATCCAGCTGGTGAAAAGTTTGTTTGAATTCAGCTGACAGTGCAGCGCGGTGTTCCTCCAGCAGCGAGGTAATTGCCTCGAGGGTTAGGCCTGCGTCATCTTTCTCGGCGTCCTTCTTTGATCTAGTCGACTTTTGAGACATTTTAATTCAAAATCCTCAAAAGATATGCTTGATTGAAGTAGTGTGCGTGATAATAGGCAAAAAAATATTACATATGAGGGCTTGGTGGTACTAAAAAATAAATTTTACCCGGAGCACTGGCAAGTGCGACTCACTCCATCTCACGACCACCAACGAGGAAGTCACGAGCGAATTAAATCATGTCCAACGTTGCTTCGTGAACCTCTGCTGATTTCTGCTGGTTTTTGTGTTGTAGGACCAGTGATTCATAGTTTTATTATATTTTTTAAAACATTTTATTAACATATAATCACAGAATATTGAAGCGCTCCGAGCGGACACACAGCAGGGGGCGGAGCTGCAGAACTCAAGTTCAACAGAGAACGGACTGTGGCTCCTCCTCAGAGTCATATATGGCTCTGAGGGGGAGGGAGCAGAATGCTTTTCCCTGATGAAAATTTTTCTGTCCCAGCGTTCTGCAGAAATTACATAGTGAACCTTTAAACCTCTTTCTACCTTTTCAGCTACTTTCAGCCCTTTTTTGTTGCTAATTTCAGCTTTTTTTTTAGCTAATTTCCTTAATTTTTGTGCTAATTTCTGCTTATTTAAACACAATCCAGCAAATGTGTATTATGCTTTGTTCTCTTAATTATATATATTTTTTAATTTGCTATTCCATTTCAGTTCCATTTCAGCTGTTTTTCAGCAAGTTTCCAGCAATAAGCATTCACACTGAATATTGCAGGAAATGCAATTTCTATAGTTGAATATTATGACATAACACAACTTCCTTTTCAATAATGAAAAATCCTCTCTCTGTTGATTCATGTATCCCTACAACTATAAGCAGTGATGACTTCATGAGATTCTTTATAAATAAAACTGTTTCAGTTAAGACAATTAGGGAAAACATTCAAATCAACAGTATCGCCAATGGTTCTGAGTCAGATGAGACAACTTTAAAAATGTCACTAGAACCTGATTTATGTTTGGATTGTTTTTATTCTGAATTGTCAAAAATAATAGCTTCATCCAAACCATCCATATGTCTGCTAGATCCCATCCCAACCAGGCTATTTAAAGACGTATTTCACTTAATTTATAACCACGTCTTGAATCTGCTTAATTTGTCTCTAAAAAACAGTTATGTACCACAGAGCTTTAAGATTGCTGTAATTAAACCTTTACTTAAGAAATATATTGACTCAGGAATCCTAGCCAATTATATCTAATCTAACTTTCATCTAAAAAATTCTATAGAAAATAGTTGCTGATCAGTTAGACCTCAGTGCTGCATTTGAGACAGCTGATCACAATACAGGTAGTCCTCGGGTTACGACGGTCTCGAGTTACAACGTTTCATGGTTACAGCATCTCCCATAAAAAAATTGAAAAAAATTGAAAAGTCGAGTTACGCAGTTTCCGGTTTTACGTAGTAAATTAGCGATGGAAGAATACTACACTTACATGTACTCTCTGAAAAAGCTACGTCTGGTCCTCTGGACATTCAAAAAACAAAACAAAACTGTACTGTGAACGCAGTTTTACGTCGTAAACGAATGGATGGACCGAGGTGGAAGGTGTCCCCAGTATCCAAGTAGGCTATTAACTGTTTTTTCCCTTCATTATGGTTCCCAAATGTATGTTTTTTTGATAATTATGTAGGGTACTGTGTTGGGATAGGCTAAGTGCTTAGTAATACAGTGCTGTACATGTATATGGTGCAGTATGTACGTATATTTCGACTTATGTCGAAAATCGGTTCACGACGCCGTGTAAGAACGGATCTACGTTGTAAGTCGAGGGTATTCTACTACAGAAACTTGAATATGATATTGGACTTACAGGAACAGCTTGGTTTCAGTCATATCTGATAGATTCCAATGTGTAAATGTAAATAGTGAATCTTCATCATACACCAATGAAATTTCTGAAGAGTTAACAAACTGAACATAACTCAGTAATTTCTATTGATTTTGAGGGATGCTGAAATCATACTGATCAAATTTTAAAAATATCACACTAATATTGATGCAGTATATTTTAAAATATCTTCTTTTAAACAAATGTTCAGAGGAGAACACAGTCCACCAATTCAACAAATGTTGAGGCATTGGACTGGACACCATGACTCCACAGGACTAAACGCTCTGGAGGCCTCTGCTGAAGAACATGCTTGATGAATAGGAGTACTAGAAGTTTTGACGTTGGCACATAAGTGATATTTGTTGAAACTTTGAGGGGTAATAAATGCAAACCGACGACAACATCCAGTTTTCTTGTACAGCAAATTAGGGGACATTTCGAAAAGCACCCCCTACAAAAATTATTGAACCAGGGTTAAGCTCGTGCTAAACCCCGGGTGAACCACGATCGTTCGCAAAGTGGTATCACTTAACACCCCTGATCGTTTTTGCAAAGATATTACATTCAAAGAAGTGTAATGTGTTTTAGACTCCTGACCTTTTGACTGACGGTTTACATACAACAGACAAGAAAACATCGGAGCTCAAGCTCTTCACGTTTTTTTGTTTCAACATAAAAGTTTACACAAAGGTTCACTCATATTTTCACACTTTTTAGATACACCGTTAAACTTCATTTCCCTTACACATCCTAATTTACCACAATGCAATGCGGCATCGATGCACAAAAACTAACCCAAATAACTCACAAACTTCACCAATTCATTCCCCTAAAGCGGACCAGCAACTCAACAGTGCTTAGATCAGATCAATTTGGACTGAACAGTAAAATAAACTAGACATAAATCCGAGATTTAGCGAAATTAATAAAAACTCAACCCGGAAGTGATTTTTTTTTAAGCTAGCAGTGGCGTCACTTCCGGTCTTCTCTCATACTGCATTAGTGCTGCTGCTGCCACCTACTGTTTAGATATGTGATTCTTTATTGTCGTTTGCACCAATGTGGTGTGCGTGGTGGAACGAAATTATGTACACAGTGTCCCAGTTACATCCAACAATAAAATGTAAAAGAAAAACAGTAATAAAATCTAAGATATGAACAAAAAAATACATCAACTAAATATATACACTAAGCACTAGTAACTTAAAAACAATGAACACAATACGCCGCACAGCTTCACAAACATGAGTCTGTGTGAGCAGATGAGCACGAATGAACACAGCACCATGAAACAGATCAGCAGCAACATGAAACAGATCAGCAGCAACATGAAACAGATCAGCAACAACATGAAACAGACCAGCTCGTCTCAGCCGCCTGAGGAAGTGGAGTCTCTGATGAGCTTTCTTGATCAGGCTGGTGTTGTTGCCCCATGAGGTTGTTATTCAGGTGCACACCCAAGTACTTGTAGCTGGAGACAACTTGCACCTCAGATCCTCTTATATTCAGGGGGTGTTTGTTCCTTCTGAAGTCCGTCACCTTCATCTTCTTCACATTGATGTGAAGGTTATTCTCTTTGCACCAGTTCTCCAGGTGTTCCACCTCCTGCCTGTAGCTAGACTCATCATTGTTTGTGATGCATCCCACCACTGCTGTATCATCTGCAACCTTTACAATGTGACAGCCAGTGGTGGAGAAAGTACTCAAAGGCTGTAATTAAGTAAAAGTACAAATAAACAGACAAGAATGTACTCTAGTAAAAGTAGATGTACCATATTAATGTTTTTACTTAAGTAAAAGTAAATGAGTGATTGCAACTTGCTGAATGTACAGTATTAACTAATGCAATGGTCTACAATATCAAGTGTTCGTACTGTATGCATATTTTCTGTAAAACATTAATAGTGTTGAGTCATTTTAATGAACAATGCTGCAGATAATACATGTTTTTATTGTGTTTACTCTGTGACACAGTTCACACTTGGACTTGTGATTCTGTGCATCAGAATTTCAGGGATGACATGCAGAGTTAAATGTAATTAAACAAAATAAGAATGATTTTACCTTTGAAAGTTTTTATTTAACACAGAACAAAACCAATGTGTCATTTTAACTGTAGTAAAAACATTTAAGTAAAAGTTGACTGACAGAAGAAAAGAGCATTAGACCTAACAAAGGAACAGACTGATCATTTCAACTCCAGTTTGTCATCAACTCTAGTTAAAATACTGTCTATTACCTGGTAATGGGCCGATAGTGAACAATATTTTAACTTCCTGACACCATTTTCGAAACGTAGACCCGAGTGTCGAGCCATCTCTTGTCTCCTAACATCACATGTTCGTGCTGCTGTTTATAATGATGTTTTTCCACTATATTAGGGCTTAGTGTATTACTAGTTGATGCTTTTCTTAGTTAATTCTAGATGTTATTACTGTTTTTCTCTTGCATTTGTTGTTGGATGTAACTGGGACCCCGTGTACATAATCTCGTTTTCATCACATGTCCCACATGCGGTGCAAATGACAACAAAAACTCTCTGACTCTCTCTGACTCTGATCCCATGAACTGACACATATTGCAGCAAGAAATTATTGTTCAAGTTCAGAAGAAGTTGGTTTTCAAAGTTTTTGAGTCCAGTCTGGCTCTTTTGGGAGAGAGAATCTGTCCTGCTGTACTGAACAGTCTTTCAATAGACTTTCAATAATATTTCAATAATATTTCAATAGTCTTTCAATAATATTTCAAAAATATTTCAATAATATTTCAATAGTCTTTCAATAATATTTCAATAGTCTTTCAATAATATTTCAATAGTCTTTCAATAAGGTCATGGGTGTTGTGTATCTTCTGGCTGACTCCGCTGTGGAATCCATTTTGTGTGTGTTAGTGCTGTGGGTGCTCCCAGCTCAATGACATATATACTAGACTAGAATATACATCATTGGTCCAGCTCTTCTTGAAGGTGGGTCTAATGTTACCTGTCCACTTTGCAGTGATTCAATGGACCAACTCCCCTCTCGACATCAGTTACTTTCAAACTAATGACAAATCAAAAAGCTGCAACATGAATGTAACTTGTAACTCAACACATTATAGAAATGTAGTGTAGTAGAAAGTACAGATACTTCATGTAAAATGTAGTGGAGTAAAAGTAAAAAGTACCCACATTTAATTCTACTTAAGTAAAGTACAGATACATGAAAAATGTACTTAAGTACAGTAACAAAGTATTTGTACTTAGTTACATCCCACCACTGGTGACAGCCTGGATGGGTCGGTGTGCAGTCATGTGAGCAGAGTGAACAGGAGAGGGCTCAGCACACGTGCAAATGGAGGAACTTAGTCCTAGTGTGAGTAGTTTGTCCATCAGGGTTTGGGGGATCATGGTGTTGAAGTCAGATGTGAAGTCCACAAAGATACGGACCTAGGAGTCCTTCTGCTCCAGGTGGGTGAGAGCAGTGTGGACCACAGAGGAGATGGCGTCCTCTGTCGATCGGTTCTCACAGCATGTGAACTGATGAGGGTCCTTGTTGATGCTGATGGTTGTTTTGATGTGGGTCATGACCAGTTTTTTGAAGCATTTAGCGACTATCAGGGTGAGGGCCACTGGCCGGTAGTCATTCAGACCAGTCACTGTAGAGCTCTTTGGGACTGGGATGATGGTGGCAGTCTTCAGACAGATGTGAACTGTTGCCAGGATCACAGAGCTGGTCGGCACATTCTTTCAGCACCTTCCAGGGGATGTTGTCTGGGCCGGTTGCTTTGTGAGGGTTAATCCTCCTGAAAGAAGTAAATACAACATGTATCTGAAACTAAACACGGCTGTTACTCCACATCCAACGTGAACTCAGCAGAGGAGACTTCAGATGGACCAAAAACTAACAGAAGGTCAGACTAACTACAGATGTTGTTCAAGTCCAGATGTATCTTTCTGACAACGTTTGGAAATTCAGAGGATTCAGAAACTCACTTATCCACATCTGTACAGCCTTGAAATGAAATGTTAATGTTGTCCCTCCTTTTCTGTACCGTGTTGAAGAGTTTTCTCCACAACATAAGAGATGAAATCACCAACAACCTTCAGTTTCTCAGTACTGTACGTACAAATATGTTTACTCTGTGCTGTCTCCTCAACAAGTACACACACTTGAATGTCAACTTTGACCTCTCAAAGGGATTTTAAACAAGTTTTAAGTTCAATGCAAAAATCACTGCAGACATGTTCCTGTTGTTAGTATTTTACCTCGTTTCACAATGTCGCTTGTTTTTATTTTGTTTTATATCACTAATTTTGTTTACTTTTCACTTTATATACTTTTTAGGACTGTTTATTTTTGTGTGTTTCTCATCTGAGGTGTTTTTGTTTAAAACAGGTCTCTCTTCAAAATGAGTTCTCGTGACTCAGTGAGACTAACCTGTATACATAAAGGTTGAATGAATGAATGTCCTAAATTATTTTTTTACACTACTTTCATTCATTCAACCTTTATTTAGACAGGTTAATCCCATTGAGCCTCGAGGACTCATTTACAAGAGAGACCTGATTTTTTAACAAAGAAAGATGACAACAGTGGACAACAAGGACAATCATAAAAGATGCATACAAGATGAGTTTCACTTCATTTTCACTTCTTGGCAAAACAAGATTCTTATAAAATGTGTTTTTACACACTGTGTCACTCGGCTGGAGCTGCTCAGTTCCTGATCCATCCATCCGTTGTCCATTATCTTTTACCTGCTTCTTCCATTTTGGGTCACGGGGGTCACCGGTGCCCATGTCCAGCAATCAGAGAACTGTTGCAGTTGGTCCGAGTTGTTTAAATTAATAAATACAGTATGGTCATGAAATAAGTAACAAAACAAAGTCATGCTTCAACACAGTTGCATGAGTTCAGTCTGGAGTAATTATATGTGTATCACTAAGATAATCTCACATGGGCAAAAAAGTTTCCTAAAGAATTGATAATTTAAAGTGGATTACTTAAGATTAAGTGTCATCAAAGTACACAGAGCAATGGCAATAAAACAGCCTTAGTGAACTGAAAAATATATACTAGAAAAGATGGGTAAAAATTACATATTTTAAAAACATTTGTTTTTTAATAGATATTTCATACTTTATTCTAATAATTTTATGACTTTCCTTATGTTCTGTGTGTTTGC
>JBBPBX010019652.1:12616-44245 GCA_038048925.1 Garcialebias charrua | reverse complement strand
ATAACCACATCTCTGACGTTTATAACAAACAAAACCGTGTGAAAATCGGGTAAGAATTCGTGAAGTTATGATTGTTTTTAGTGGAGCATACAGCTTCTTCAATACAAATAAATGCGCTGGGAGCGCGAAACACACCCATCCAAGATGGCGGCCGCACGGAATGTCCGCTCCAATAGGCAGCTCCAGTCCGTAGGGTATCTAGTGTATATAATATCTATGCACGTTACTGCACGTTTCTCCCTCTCCCTCCTTCTGCCTGTGCGCGCAGCTGTAGTGTGGAGAAAAGCACACACACACACACACGCACACACAGCACAGCGGGGGGCTTTGTTATCTGCGTCCCTCCAGGAGCCACGTGCCGGCTCGGCACACACTCACAGCGGGCTTTCTTCTTATCAACACTACCTGAGCTCTGATGGAAGTAAATAGATAAATAGGAGCTCAAGTGATCTTGGCTGAACCTGTATGAGGACACACAAACACGCGCACACACGGGATTGTCAATGGTTGCGGTCCTGCTAATGACACATAAACCAACACACACACACACAGAGAAACATGCGCATCTGTTCCCATCTGAAAACTATCAATTTTAAATCCATTATCTGGCCCAGGAGGGTCAGAGAGTTAGCTGGCTAGACTCTGTGACACTTGTAGCCATGAAATCAGGAAAAACAACCGTCAACTCTTTTAAACTGGAGTGGGTTGAGCCGCACCAGGGGTTGCTAGGTGACGGGGCTGGACTCAGGTTGGTGTGGGTTGTCCTCGCTCGCTTGTGACGTCACAAGCGAGATTGACTACCTGTTTATTTCAAAAACGAAACCTAACTTATCACAGTTAAATAAATATACTTAGAGTAAATAAACCACTGGGTGCATTTTTTTGGCCTTAGGACAGTTTTTTTATGAAGTAAATACCCAAAGTTGAGTAAAAAAAACATTAAAAAGTGAATTTTGAATATGTGGTCCCCCAAAAAGTTTCTTTAAAATAAAAATCTCTGAACTACAGAAGATTCCTGTATTTGTGCACGAGACTCGTTAACATCACGGGTCAGCTAAAACAATTCTGATAAAACAACATGAAGTACCGTATGCAAGAAAGAAAATAAACTTATTATTTAAAATACCTGCTCTCACTAGACTGAATCGTTTGTTTCTTTGTTCCTCATTTATTGTAAATAACATTTAAAACATTTGATTCTGAAACCTCTTCTCATTTATCAGTAGCAGTCTGTTCATTAGTCCGATTAAATCAGCCACAAAAAAGCATCTCAAGCTTTACCGTATTTTCTGAAATATAGGTCGCACCTGAATATAGGTCGCACCTACGTCAAAATGTGGACCGTGTTTAGCTCTGCGGCAAATGTCTGCCACAGGAGCGCACAGCAAGGCTTTTAAGAAGATTAACACTTAAAAACAATTATTTGTTTGATAAAAATTATAGCAAATATGTGTCTGAGCTGAACTTTTCTTTAATAAATGAATAATTTTAGCAGGATAAACACCTAAAAATATATATTTGTTAGCTGACATTATTGTAAGAGTGTGTCTCAGTTTAATTTTTGTTAATAAATGATTACAAATCATCTTATTTTATAAAAAGCCATAAATAGGTCGCACGGCATGCAAAAATTATAAAAAGCCGCGACCTATATTCCGGAAAATGTGGTAATTATGTGGCAGTTATACTGATAAGCTTATAATTTTTATGTTTATTTAATATTTTACATTTAAATATGTCATTTTCTTGATGGGACATCTGATGCAGCTCCATCATCCAACCACAAAGTGTGATCTTAATTGTCAGTGTTAGTTAATCCAGATAAGCTGAAGGAAGCCTGAACATGTCCAACCTGTTGGTTCCAGCCTGGAACGGTTTGGATCAGCAGCAGAACACCTGCAAGGTTCTCAAGGTCTCTGGAAAGTTCTGATTGGGGGAGTCACCGTTTTTTTTGTTTCTGCAGGTTGTGAAAGAGATGGACAACGAGAAGAGGATCCGTCTGCTTCAGTTTGTAACAGGAACCTGTCGGCTTCCAGTCGGAGGCTTTGCAGAGCTCATAGGTACACAACCCTCAGAGTGTTCACATCAGAAGCACATGATTCATTTAGATTTTCATCCAAATGTAACATAAAACACTGTTTTTTTATGATTAACTGTGAAGCTGGGTGAGATGCAACACCACTGCATATGTTCCTCACTAGAAGTCTCTATGGTCACATTACTGAAGGATTATATTTTTAATTTGAATGACATTGTTTTCAAACACAAAAGATTAATAAAAAAGTTTGAGCCGATACGTGACAACTCTTTATTCACCCCTCAGGAAGCAACGGTCCCCAGAAGTTCTGCATAGACAAGGTTGGGAAGGAGACTTGGCTTCCAAGAAGTCACACATGGTGAGACGCAGTCCTTTCTGTTGTTTGTAACCGTTACAAATAAAACAAGTCAAGGAGGAGACGCGTATATGACGCTTGAATTGATCTGTTTGTGCATTTATTGAAAGGATTTGTGTCGAACAGATGGATTTAAGTTATTTCAGGGCAGGATTTCAGTTTAGTGTCATAAATTACAGAGAGAAGCAGCGTAATTTCTATTACAAACAAAAGCCTTTACAGTGTCTTATTTTTGTGCGATAAAAATTAAAATCGTTGGATTAAAGCTCCACTGACATCATCTTTTAACTTTCCATAAAATGGCACAACATATATATATATATTAAGATTGACCTCTGATCGTTTTTGCTAAAACAATGTTAAATTAATTAAAATTCCTCTCAAAAATAGTTTAAAATTAGCGCCTTTTTTTTACATGATAAATATGGATTTTCCCGTCGCGCGATTATGACGTCAGACACAGACTCCGTCAACTGCGCACATTGATACAATGGACGAAGATGCAAACGCATCCGTCCAATTTAGCCATTTAAAACTTTATATTTTAGCGGTTTGTCTTCAGAGAAGCCAAAGTCTGTGGCGGTTCTACTCACGGGCCCGTGCCCGTGTAAGATGGACCCTGGCCCGCCCTCCGAGCAGAAGCGGAACCATGCTCATGGCACATACCGATACCAGCCTTGTTTACGTATCGATCCAACCCATGATGCACGTTGGCTTCAAACTATGGAATGGATTTCCTGAACGGAGGCGTGTCTCATGAACCCAGAGTAACAAGACCCGCCTCACATTCAGGAAATCCAGTTCATAGTTTGCAGGCAGCTACAAGCGTGAGGGGCTGACTGAGTACTCTGTTGGGTTTGTTTTGACATCGTTTGGAAAGAGCGGGTCGTTTGTTCATGGATGGATTGTTTACATGGAGCTGGACGCTTGTTCCTGTCGCAAGATCGATTCGGACAACACTGGTGAGTGCATGCTAGCAGCTAGCCGACTTTTCATCGTAACATGTGCGTTGTGTCACGGAAATATTTTACACTCAACACCGCAAGACAACAACGTTCAATGTTTGCAGAGCAGAGCTATATAAACACATCTGCGTCACATTAAACCGCGGTCAAGTTAGTTTTACGCCGGACATTCCATCGAGCTCAGGGCTTCAGCCAGCGGTGTGTTTTTCTTTTTCATGCCGGGTTGGGCGCTCTGATTACGGCAGCTGTTTCAGCTCCCGCCTGGGAGCTCCGTGGCTTCGCATCATAATACAGCTACTAATATAAAGCATGTAAAACACTAAAAACGGGAACATGTCTGTGTTGGTTTATGCCAAGAACTGAAAAAAAATTATAACCTGCTGTTTACTCGAAATAACTTTGGCTTCTCTGAAACATAAAGTTTTAAATGGCTAAATCGGACGGATGCGTTTGCATCTTCGTCTGTGTCTGACGTCATAATCGCGCGACGGGAAAATAGTATTTATCATGTAAAAAAAGGCGCTAATTTTACACTATTTTTGAGAGGAATTTTAATTAATTTAACATTGTTTTAGCAAAAACGATCAGAGGTCAATCTTAATATATATATATGTTGTGCCATTTTATGGAAAGTTAAAAGATGATGTCAGTGGAGCTTTAAGTCAAATCTTGTATTTAATGAAAGCCTACAAACCTAAACGCCCCCAGCACTTTTCATTTAACTGGATTTTCAAAGGATGAACTCGTTATTCAAGTCGTTTTGATCACGTTCCTTCTTAGCTCTTCATTCAGGGCCTGAAATATTTGTGCTTTTCATCTGGAATAAATGTTTTCTGAACGTCTTCAGACAGATCATCGCGTCAGTTTCAGCACGACAAGCTAAAATACAGTGAACTAAAGAGCTTGGAGCTGTTTTTTTTTTTTTTTTTTTTCTGTGACTCAGATTTTAGTTTTTTTCTTACATCATGGTAAACCATCAGTCGTTCTCTTTGCATCAGTAAACATGAGCTACTGAAGGTAAAGCAGTCCTTGAAATAATTTAAATCCCCCATCGCCTTTCATGCCATAGTTTTACACTTAAGATCATATCTTTTGTTGAGAACTTTTTGGACAAACTCATAAGCAGGAACATGTGGGATAATGTGAGATCTCATGAGATGCATTAGCGCTCCGCCTCAACTTCCACAACACCAGATCTTAGCGCATCTCGAACACTGTAGATGTACGTCCACTGTTTATGAAATAATTTGCAGAAAGACAGTGGGACAGGGTTGGCTCTTACAGTTTCTTGAAAAGTTTTAAGCAAAGATGTCGCACGTTGTGTATCATTCAGAGTGTGAGCTGGAACGCTCAGCTACTACCAAGTCAAGTTATACCTTAATATCTGTAAAATTGGCTGATTTAAAGTCATTTCTGTGCCAGCTACCAGGGCTCAAAGAATATTGACACTAACAGTTTTCTATGGTGTTTTTCCCCCCAGTGGGTCAACAATTTGTCATTATGTTTTTATTAATGCGCAGAGTAGAAAATGTAGATAATTAAAGATATCAGGTTGCAGAAGTGGTGTCAAGAAAAACTATTTTCTCATGACTTTGTTACAAAAATTACACATGGTAAAACCATAAATTAATCTGAAATCAGGATTTCTCCACCAGCGTTTTCAGTTTTTATAAACCAGGTGATGTTTTTAACTCTGCTCTTTTTAGCTTCAACCGTCTGGACCTGCCGCCCTACAGAAGTCTGGAGCAACTTCGAGAGAAGCTCCTGTTTGCCATCGAGGAGACCGAGGGGTTCGGACAGGAGTGACGCATCGAACAGAAATAAAGCCGTTAATTCAGCACGATTTTACTTATTCATCTGATTTTGCCTTTATTTGAAGCCCCGACCTGCAGCAGGATCGTCTTTTTGAACTTAATTATTAGAAGACGAGTGTGTTTGTTCGTGTGAACGTGTGTGTGTGTGCGTGTGTGTGTGCGGTTCCTCATGTTAATGCTGTTAGATCTGCGCAAGTTTGACCGGATGGCACATGCATCCCCCCACAGCTCCACTCCCAGCTTAGAAACCGCACCAAAAACCAGACGGCTTCATAGCCTTAAAAGAAGACACAACTTAGCACAGCTACCGCAGATGCAGTTTAACATGTCTACCAGAGAGAAAACCACTTTTTAACATTTTAAATATAAAACAGCAGCGTACGAGAGGGACTGAGATGTTGTAAACTAGTGCACCTCTGTTACAGAGGTTAGAGAGAGAGAACGTATTTTTTATTTTTCTGTTAATGGTGGACATCAGCGTTGTTTTCTTGTACAGATCGTGAATAAATAAGATTTTAGTTGTAATCTGTGTTGATGCTTTTTTTGTTGTTATGTTTGATAAAATTCAATTAGCCAAAGTGAGTTCTTTATCAACCAACAATTCACTCGGTTTATAAATATATTTTTCTTGTTGCATTAAGACTCAAACTAAACAGTGTTTTCTTTAGTAACTGGATCAAATCAGACTCAAAAAGAAAAAAATGTTACGTTAATAGAAAGTAATTCAAATGCTCAATGCAGTGAGCTGCATGGCTACTGTAAATCTGAGCTGCAGTTTTAACCTTTAAGCCTTAATTAACGTATTTTTCAGACTACAGTAAAGGCGCACTTAAAACCATTTAATTTTCTCAAAAAATCGACAGTGAGATTTATAATCCAGTGCGCCTTATGTATTAATTCTGGTTGTGCTTACTAACTTCGAACTGGTTTTATGTGGTACAACTGAACAATGTTGAGAGTTATTGTGAATGAGATGAATAAAGTTTAACTTATCTGTTTTTTATTTTATTTTTTATTTTTTTTGGGGGGGGGTTGCTTAAATCACCTTATAATACTGTAGTTTATATTTCTAAAAATGAATTGTTACCCGACAACCCGTTTGGTAGTCCTGAAGGTGTTTTAATTTCATATTTTTATGCATTGTCTAGTTAATGAGATCAAAGATATAATCACAACAATTTGTATTTAATTCAGCTGAAATACTTAGTACTTTGCGGGAGAATATTAAGTTTTTAAAATCTAAGCAAATAATAAAACTACTGCTGAGGTTTAAACTTGTCCTGAAAAAAATCCGGATAAACGTTTACGAACAACCGGTTTGTAATTTTAAACATCTTCAGGCGTTTCAGCTCAAGTGTCGAGGAAGTTTAACGCTTGTAATACGTGACGACTGCACAACTGAACAAACATCTCACATCGCCTTTTTGGAGTAAAGCCAATATATTGAAATAATTTGAAATAACAGGAAGGTGTGCGTGTTATCTAAAAATGTGGACAATTTATATTTGATTCTGAATTCTGTGTCGCAGTGTCCAAAACTTCATCGTAGGCAAAGCAAAACCTTCACATAAAATCACCTTTAATGTTCGTTAAATTGTTTTCTTGCATCAGGGAAGTTGTTTGTGTCACTTTGCTCGTTTGATTTATTCCAAAATGCACACTAATTTGGCTTCATCTCTAAAAGTAATGGAACAATTTTTGTTTTTAACCTACATTCCGAAAAGTGTTTTACTCAACCTTGTCAATACTCTGTGACCGTTTGCTTTTCTGTTGGTATTTTCTCATTATAAAACCCACAAGTCATCAAATGTACACATAACCAATGAGAAAGTCTACGTTCTGACATATTGTTTAAAATTATTTTTTTTAATGATCAACCTTAGCATATGAGCATAAATTGGACACAAGTTAGTTTTGTCACCATTTAGGGAAAACAAACCTTTACAGTTCATCTTTTCTCTCACTGATCTGCAGTTATGTCAGAAATACATAAAAACCTGGTTCTACAATACAATTCTACAATAAATAAAAACCAAATACTTATTTTAATTTATTTATTTTTTTACAGGCAATGAGAGCATTAAATCTGGGAACATCAAAGTTGACTTGACGTAATTAAATCCAGCGCCTCTGAATCTACAAACTAAAACTGGTCCAAAGGGAGCAATGGTTATTGTAGATAGAGCTTCACCCGAGCCGGCAGCGTTTTCCACTCATCGGGACACAGTTTGTGGTTTGGCCAGCAGGGTAGCAGGGTCTCGGTAATTGAAAATACATGGTTGGATGTAACCAAACAGATTGGGTCATGTCGTCTCCACTGTCAGCGTTGGCTGTTCAGAACACCTTCAGGCCAGCAGAGATTGAAACTGGGGCTTTGAGCTGCAGTGGAAAAAGGACAAAAAAAGGGCAATCACTGAATCAGATTTGTGAGCTCAGAGGGCCCAGAGGTTTGAGACCCCCGGAGACAGAAGCTCCTACTGTTTGAAACAACTCTTTAATGAGATGCACCTAAATAAAGATGTTTGTAATAAAAAGACTCAGAGCTCCACGGTCGACTGCAAAGACGCAAACAAAGAGATGCAAGATGATTTAAACTCCAACAATGTTTTATTGTATTCACTTTTAGTTGTTTCAGACTTTTACCATACTTTTTGTGTGACACAATTTAAAATATTTCATTTTGGAGTCCAGGATGGTGGAGAAGCCTGACTCCCCGGACCAACAAGATCAAAATGTGTGGGAAAGGTGAAGCGCCAACACCTACCTCCACCCACGTTTTCTCCACTCTGGGCCCATGAGCAAGGCCCTTAACCCCCACCATCTGCTCCCCCAGGCGCCCTAGATGACCGCTCTCTGCTCTACACAGAGGGCTGTGGTAGCCTCAGGAAGGACATCTGGAGAAAAAACATGCGAGTTAGTTTATTGTGGCGACCCAGGAAGAAGAGAACAGCAGAAAGAAGAATACTCCAGACACCCTGATTAGATTAAGACCCACAGTTCACTTAAATTGATTTTTGAGGTAAAACATATTGATGATTTCAACTCGCTTTTGTATTTTAATGTAATATATCTCAACACAGTTTAAATTTTGATGCATGTTCCAGATGAAGGCAGCATTGTGATGGTTCTGTGTACCGTAAATCAAAAGATGGTATACCATTTTAGTCATTGTGTGGTTTTGTTGGATTTGCAGATGTTTTGGAGTAGTATTTGTCATTTTTAATGAAGTTCTCTGATCATATGGGAAAATTAATACTGACGTGCAAACATTTCTAAATAAGCTCTTAACAGCAATCTGTATCTGTAATCTCTTGCGTTTTTATCCTTTTATTGTAAAATTATCAATTGTATAGCGGGCCAATTTGAGTGCAAGAAAAAGATTACTTATCTGAAAATTCTGAGATACTTTCTGACAATTATGGCTTATCATATTATGAGTCCGCATCTCATAATTATAAATATGAGATGCTAAATTATCATTTTGACATTTTTTTATTAAATATGTATGTTACGGTCAGGTCAGCATGGTGCCACAGTTGGTAGAGCTGCCGCCTCTCGGTGAGCAGGTCGCCAGTTCAAATCCTGGCATGGGGCCTTTCTGGGTGGAGTTTGCATGTTCTCTCTGTGCATGTGTGGGTTCTCCAGGTACTTCCTCCCACAGATCAAAAACATGCATGTTAGGCTGTTTGGTAATTCTAAATTGCCTCTGAGTGAGAGAGTGAACGGTTGTTTGTCTCGTTTGTTTCTATGTGTCCCTGTGATGGACTGGAGGTGTCTCCCACCTCTTGCACAGTGATTGCGGTGACCCGAAAAGGATGAAGCTGGTGAAATAATGGATAGATGGATGGATGACGTGGTCAAATTAAAGATACTAAGTCATTATTACATGATAAGTCATGAGTATGCAATAACACAAATCATGATTTTGAGATATCTCATAAATCAACACTTGCTCTTCTCAAGGGCGGACGTCTCCTCTCGGTCTCCGCTTTGCTTTTTCTTTGTCTTGTCTGTGAAACTGTCTGAGAGCCTCTCTTCTACAAAATCTTCCGAATCATATCTATGGACTTCAATTTGGTCAGTTGGTCCCTCAACACAACTGATAACATTTCTTCAAAGAGAAGACAGGCTGTAGGCGAGCCGATTTGCCCTGTTGTCATGCACACAGCTGGATATCTCATCGACTTGATGACGTGACGTGTCTATCTCTGCTGTCATCTGTGGATCTAGGACGCATATTTAATTGGATTTATGATAACTGGTTCCTGCTTTTTGGATTTGGCTGGTTCCTGGTCTATCAACACACAAGGAAGACGTCGGCAGCAAATCTGGACCTGGTCAGGCTGCCTGCCTTCATGGCTTGGTTCATGTCTCGAGAAACCAGACTTTGCTGAATGGATTAGATCCCGGGGATTTTCTCAGGCACGTTCGTTTGGTCATTTTAATTTGGACATTTCGGAAGCGAGTGGACCGCCACAGACTGAAGTTCTGCCTGTTCCCAAAACAATCGTGTTTGTCTTATCTCCACACGCCTGCTGAAGTTTTGTAAATCTGACGCTCTCACACTCTCAAACCTTCTACTGAGGAATTCCACTGACTTTTCAGAGGAGCCCAGCTGAATAAACATTCTGTCATCATTTCAGGACTCTGGATTTGCCTCTGGCTGTCCTCGGCAGCATGAGTGTGCAAGATCTACAGAGGGAACTACTGTGAACTGAGTGATTCTATCTGAACTCTGCAGTGCCTCTCTGCCTGCTGGCTGCTCACCGCCTTTGAGTCTCCTCCCCCGCCCTCTGCGTAATGTCGGCATCATTATGTGCTTGTGTGCAAGATTTTTTTCATTACCACATTTTTGACCTTCAAGCAGAGGTCAAAAATGTGTTAGGAATTTTTTTTGTCTCCAAACCCTACATGTCATTTTTCACCACTTTTATTGTCTGTCCAACAGGTCTCACTTGTAAATGAGTCTTTGAGGCTCAACGTGACTGGTTGAATAAATATTTAGAGTTGGAATTGGTAGACATGGGCTTTTAGCTCAAGGTCTGGTGGCCAAATAAACATAAAAAGGGCAAATATTTATGTGAAAAATGTGCAAAATTTGTTTTAAAAGTGGGTAAAAACATTAAAAAGCACAATTTTTTTTGTAGGGGATATTACCGGTACAGAAATTAAAAATAAGTTGGACTCCTTAGAAGCTAAATATTTATAAAATAAAATAAAAACTCCATTTGTTTTAGACTTTTATTGTGAAGGTCACGCCTTGGCTCACCCGGAAGTGATTCTTGAAGTAAAGTTCGTTTCCTTAAATTTAAATAAGTTTGAAAGCGTCTCTCTCTGTGGGACAAGAACAAAATAAAACATATTTACCACTATTTTTATTCACATTAGTGCAGCTTGTTCGTCTTCTCACGCACTACTTTTCCTTGTTTAGCATGATAAATGCGGATGAGGTCGCCCGGTTGTGCTACGACCGTTTCAGCCAGCTGCCCCGGAGAGGGAAGCCCGAGCCGGGCAGAGAGTGGACCCTGCTGGCCTCCGTGCTCAAACTCAGCCGGTGTGCAAACTCTGGCTCAGGTTAGACAGCAGGAACATTTACCACAGCAGCGTCTGTTCAAATTATTCAGACTGCTTTACTATTTTGTTCTTTTGAAAAGCAGCCACAGTGTTGGGTGCATCAACTGTGTGTTTGTTTACAGTTGAGAAGGAGGTTGTTTCCATGGGAACGGGGACCAAATGTATTGGGAAAGCATCTATGAGCCCTAATGGTATGCACTTTTATTAATTGTTTGTCTGTTAGGTGTTGAATGTTTAATCTCTCTATCAAAATATTATTTGCGAATACTGTACTTGGAGTTTGTGAAGGAAAAACACAGTTTTAACCCATAATTTAGTGCAGTTGGAAGAGGAGAGCACCAGTTTTTAAAGCAAAATGTCATCTGTAAAGTGTTTTTCTTTCATTAAAAACAACATAAATTAGTTTTGTTTGTTCGTCGTATCAATTCTTTGACTTTTAGGAGACATACTGAATGACAGTCATGCTGAGGTCATTGCAAGACGGGGCTGTGTCAGGTATCTGGATCTTTGTGGTCTTCTTCCTCCTACAGAAGTCATGGTAAGTTTGAGTTAAGATGTCTGTGTGTTTATTTGAAGGTATCTGATCCAGGAGCTCCACGGAGCCGTTAGCGGTCGGGGCAGCTCGGTGTTCCGTTCAGCCGATCAACGAGGGAGGTGGACGCTTCAGCCGGGAGTTTCCTTCCTCCTCTTTACCAGTCACACTCCCTGTAAGTCCAGTGATTTCATTTGTTTTGTCTTTGTTAAGCATGATCCCCATTATTTGCTCTACAGGGTACAAAGTGGACAGGTCACATGTCCAATGCTAGGCCACGTTGAAACAATCATTCACACTCTAACTTATACTTTGGGATAATTTAGTTATCAGTTAACCTAATGTGCATGTTTTTAACCAGAGTACACAAAGAGAACATTCTCCACACAGAAAGCCTCATCTGGGGAGCAAACCTGTGACCTTCTTGTTGTGAGGTGACAGCGCTAACCACTGCTCCTCCGTGCCACCTACAGTTTTAGTCTCCTGTGTGGCAGCGGCAGGTTTTAGAAAGAAAAAAATAATTCTGTTTAGCTAAAAACGTAGGAAGAAAAGTGTTAGTTTCAGCCTCTGGAAACAATGTGAGATTTTGCTTTTATCCAAGTTTGCACAAATATCAAGAATTTGTGTGGAATATATATATTTATTACTGGCAAGCACAAATTGTATCTATGTCAGAATCCTGTCATTAAGCATACAGTACACAGTTTGTTCATTTGCTTTCTTGTCAGGTTGTTAAAGTCGAAATAGCTTGTGATTTTCAATATTTAAATTTAATTATTATGTTTATATAACCCAATTTATCATCATCATCATAATCATTAGAGAGTTGTTTGGTGTTAATATAAGTCACATTCATCAGGGTCTTAAAAAGTTCTGTTAGAAAACAACAAATATTCCTTACCTTTGTTTACAACTAAATTCAGAATCACAGAAATTCTCCCGTTAGACTTGGAATATTTCTGTACAGCCCATTTGCAGTTTCTCTTAGCCTCAAGCTTTGCTTTAACGTTTTCCCGGCTCTATTTCCTCCTTCTGTCGACTCATCCTCTCAACTTTTAGACGCCATTTATTTTCAGAAGAAGAGAACTTTAGTCATTTTGGGGTGCAATCCAACAAAGTTCAGTCAAGACATCTGGACGTTTTTTTTTTTACTGAGACATTTTGTCCTTCATCCAAAGGACTTCTTCAGTCCGAGAAGGCACAAACAAACTGGAACAAACTTCAGAGGACTGAAGAAGTCCTTCGGATGAAGGATAAAACGAATCAGCAAAAAAAAAAAGAAACATCCAGATGAGCTGACTGAACTTTGTTGGATTTGTACCTGGATTATTGAGCGTGACCTTTGGTGTTGGGTGCAATTTGTATGATTGTAAACAAATAACTCGTATTTGTTGGCAACAAAACATAATTCTGCTCATTTCACTCATTGATTACTAATTGAACAGCAGACTTGGAGGTAATTAGTTGTTATTTTTATCTTGGATGATACACATAAACAAATAAATGCATATTTTGACAGTTATTGTGGCTTTACGTTCTTGTCCTTTTGTTTTCAGAGATCTCGTAATAAATTTTGAGAAAATAAGTCAGTGTTTGCATCGAATCTATATCCAACCAGTACTCTGTCTTTTGGGTGGTTGCATTTCAATCTGCTCCTTGTTATGGCCTTTTTATTACATCCAACTGAGAAAGTTAAAAAAAAAAAAACACCATAATTCTGACAAATATTAAGTGCTAATCCTGGGAATATTGCGCTTCAGTATTTTTGGACTCTTACAATCTAAAACAGGTCTACAACCTACGGCTCTGGGGCCACGATCAGTGATAATAAAGCTTATTCTGATTCTGACATGCAGCTCTCTGGCCCCGTTGCAGCGCTCCCTGGAGCTTTGACCCAAACTAACATGGAAATGAATAATATTTAAATTTATAACCTTTTCTAACTCTTAGGAGTTAGAAGAAACGGCTTGAATTTGATGAAAACCTTGAATAAAATTTGAAGTAAACGAAGATTTCTGTCTTTGTGAGAGGAAATTTATCAAATCTCAATTAAAGGTCCAACATACTGGCCTAGGTTTATTATTTTTATTGGTAAAAAATATATACAGGTATTTAATATTTAAATGTAAATACTGTATACAGATAATTGTCAATGTTTTGTTACATATCTTTAATTTAACAATGTTGTGTTATCTTTATTATGTTTCAAGTACATTTTGTGGCTTTGGGTAACTTCTTTTAATGGGAAAAGGATCAGATATGCCTCTTATGATTAAAAAGATTAACTTCTTTACCTTTTGATAAATTTCATGATTTATTTATTTTTATTGTAAAAATGTCTTAACTAAATAATTTCAGCATAAACTGATTAAATCATTTATTTTAATCCTAAGGTGGTGATGCCTCCATCATTCCTATGACTGACAGCCAGTCTAAGCCCCGCCCTCCGGTCACATCTGTGCACGGCTGTGCGGAGACTGATGAAGGAGGGAGCGTGAAAAGGAAAGCCGAAGAACCGGCTGAAGGAGAAACACCGAAGCGGCCTCGTTTTGAAGGACAGGAGGCAGACGAGACGAAGCGTGCCGGCACGAAGCCGACTCTACAGAGCGACCCGACAAAAACGCACGACGACGTTTCACAAGCGGCGTTCACCAGAGACCAGACCGAGCCGGTCCACGACGTCCACAGGACGGGAGCCAAATGTGTCCCGGGCGGCCCCGCTGACCCTCTGCACCCAGGGGTGGGCTACCACAGCACCGGTGTGCTCCGTGTGAAACCGGGCCGAGGAGAGCCGACTCTGTCCCTGTCCTGCAGCGACAAACTGGCTCGCTGGGGGGTGGTGGGCTTCCAGGGCGCCCTGCTGTCCCACTACCTGGAGGAGGCCCTCTATTTCAGCACGGTGGTGGTGGGCAAGTGTCAGTACAGCCACGAGGCGATGCACCGGGCTTTGATCAGCAGGTGAGGAGTTCTGCTTCTTCGACTTTGATTCTTCAACAAGATTTGACCCTGAAGTCATTTGAACAGTTTGACTGAAATGTCTCTTGTGTTTGGAGCTTCTTATTCAGTTCACGTTGTTTTTAAAGCATCAACTCACAACTGGCCTGGGATTTGAGAGGAGACACAGATGACGCAGAAGGAATGATCCAAGTAAGGTTTCTATGGCAAGAGTTTCTTTAAATCTTTTTTTTTTTTTTTTTTGCTTGTAGGTGCTGTGATGTATCCGACCTCCCTGCTGGTTTCTCTTTATGTTCCCCAGTTCTTCTTCAGTCCAGCCTGGAGTTTCCTTTCAGCCAGAACCAAACCGAACTTCAACACCGGGCCGGACAGGGACGTGTCTCCCCCTGCGGAGCAGGTATGTTCACAGTGCTCTGAAAGAAACTTTACTTAGAATATACTGAAATACTACAAATTGATCTAAAAAAAATTAAGATGTGCTGTAAAAAGTAAGCAGTTATAATAAATGTAAAACTGAAAACAAAAAAATAATGAAGAAAAGAACAGTTTGAATCATAATCGATCATCTAAAGAGGTTATTGTGACGTCAGTCTGTGGTTATTAGTAAATTAAAGGTGTTTATGTTGCAGCCATCAGCTGGTGTAATGTTGCAGAGCAGCCACTAGATGTCACTGCTAATGGCTACAAACATGGAGTCACCAAGAAGGTTCTGGGAACATCCAAATCCAGGTGAAGTCCAAACACTCCCGTCATGGATCGGAGGTCACGTTTTACTGCTTTTTGACCTCTGGAAATTTTGTCTTTGTGTTTCTTGTGTCGTCAGATCTCTTCTGTGTAAACTGGAACTTTTTCATTCATTTTTGTCTCTGGTGGCGGCAACTGAGCCTTCACGTCTCCCGGACACACTCAGGTAACTTAGTTTACACCAATCATATATGTGTTTTAGTTTAGGTAATATTAACTGTGACAGCTCCACTGGTTACTGGTGGCCGTATGGTAGTTTGTTCCCTCTGGGATAATAAATACATCCTAGAGTTGTAATCTTTAAAAATGTAACAATTAGGAATATCCAGTGTCGCTATAAAGCAATTTCAGGCATCAGCAATTGCAATAATTACTTGCAACAGTAAAATTATAAATATCTTTAAATATGTTAATTAGAAATTTAATAAATCTAGACTAGAATTCTTTAGAATAATTAAAAAAAAACAGTTTAATTTTTATTAAAGTGCATCATCTGCAGGTCATCCAAACATTAAAGGTTTTGGTTTATTGATATGTAGTCAGTAAATAAACCTGTGCATGTGTTTAAATAAAAAGAAAAAAGAAAAAACTGCCTGCTCATTAATAAAGTTGACTTTAGAAATGTTTTGTTTTGGTCAATAACACAAAAAACAAGGATTTCCATCGTATTATAACAAAGAAGGCTCAGATTCTGGTTTCAACTGGCAACTTTTTGTGTTTTTATTTGTTTCACATACAGTATTTTTATTAAATAACAAATGCAAGCAGGTGTCTGATTACAGATTTTAGCTCAAGCTGATGAAGGAAATAAGCATAACTTTTGTCCTCTTTTTAATAATTTTCATTCATTCAACCTTTATTTAGGCAGGTTAATCCCATTGAGCCTCGAGGACTCATTTACAAGAGAGACCTGGCTACAAACAAAGAATGATGACAACAGCCACAGTAGATTTTCCTTGGACAATCAACAATAGACAAACATAAGAGAGGTATACAGATTTTTTTTTTTACAAGTTAATACAAAGATGTCAAAGTAGCAAAACAGACAGATTATAAGGCAGATGTAGAAAATCAAAAACAGGAACATGTATGCATTGGTTTTTGCCAGGATTCCAACAGATTCTTAAAGCCATTTAGAGAATAATAATAATAATAATAATGAATTCAATTTATAACGCACTTTTCATTAGTGAAAATCTCAAAGTGCTACACACATTGAATGCTACACACATTCATACACCGGTAGCGGCAGACTACCATGCAAGGTGCTTTCCAGTCCTACCAGGAGCAACTCGGGGTTAAGTGTCTTGCCCAAGGACACAACGACACATGGTGAGCGGAACCGGGATTCGAACCACCAACCTTCCGATCGGGGGACGACTGCCATTACCACTACGCCACGGCCGAGAAGTCAAGGTCGAGAGCTTCAGATCTTTTTGTAAGATATTCCAGGAAAATGGGAGCAGAGTAGGAGAAGGGCCTTTTGCCAAGCTCAGTCCTCACTGACGGAACACTGCAGGTAATCATGTCGTGAGAGCGCACGCTGTAGCTGCACTCACGCAGACATGTAGGAGGAGATGTATGAAGGCAGCAGACCAAGAAGTGATTTAAAGATTAAAATGTACCAGTGGAAGAGTCTGCATGACGTTAATGATGTCCAGTTAACCAGTGAATACAGGGTGCAGTGATGAGTACGATAATCACAGCCAGTTATGAATCTTACAGCACCATGATAGACAGCATCCAACATCTGCAGGGTGCTTGTAGGAGCGTTCATATAGATAATGTCACCGTAATCAATGGAGGGAAGGAAAGTCACAGATACAAGGCGTTTCCTAGCATTCAGAGTTAGACATGATCTGTTTCTGAAAAAGAAACCCAGTTTAACTTTCAGTTTCTTTACTAGGTTTTCCACATGGAGTTTAAAAGAGAGATGCAAATCGACCAGGATACCCAAATATTTATAGGAATCAACAAACTCAATAGGGACACCATTTGAGGATAAAATCAGAGGAAGAACTGCTGGGACCGACTTCCTATTTGAAAAAAACATCCCTTTGTTTTTTTCAGCATTTAGGACAAGTTTGAGACTGAACAAATCTGACTGGATGAGATCAAAAGCGGATTGCAAAAGCTGGAAAGCCTTAGCAACTGTTTTAGCTCGACAATAAACAACTGTATCATCAGCATAGAAATGTAAGGATGTATCAGGGATGCTCTGACCTACATTACCTATGTAGATTGTAAAGAGGATTGGTCCTAAGACTGAGCCATTGTTGACTGTTAAACAACTGGAAGTACCATTATGTTGAACACATTGCCTCCGATCGGAAAGATAGTTAGAAAACCAACCAATGGTGTGATCTGAGAAACTGCTTTCTGAGAGCTTATGACACAAGATGTTATGATCCACAAAAGCTTTAGACAGGTCTAAGAAAAGTGCAGCATAATAATCCTTAGCATCCAATGCTTCAACAACATCATTAAGAACCTTCAGTGAAGCAGTCGTTGTGCTGTGTTGTTTCCTGAAACCAGATTGATGGAGAGGTAAAATGTTAAATGAGTCCAGATAATTTTTTATTTGAGAATTTATCAGTTTTTCTAGAACCATGGCTAAAATGCAGAGTTTAGAGATTGGTCGATAGTTGTTCAGTGAGGTAGGGTCAACTCCGGTGAGGTGGGTGTAGTGGCTGATTTACCATTAGTAACTGTGTCAAATAATGAACTACAATGTAGAAGCAACAAAATGTTTGTTGAAACAGTTTAGGATCTTATGCTTATTTGACACAGGAACGGAGTCAACGCAAAGTTGTGATGGGAAGTCAGATGATTGGGGGATGCCTGAGAGAGATTTGATGGTTTTCCAGAATTTTTTAGGGTCGTTTAGATTTTTGGAGGTCTGAGATAAGAAATAGTTATGTTTTGCAGCTTTGATGGCAGTTGTGCATTTATTCCTCAGCTGCCGAAAGTTCAACCAATCAGGGTCTGAGCCAGATTTTCTCGCTGCGGCCCAAAGATAGTCTCTCCTGTGCAGGAGGTCAGCTAGTTCAGGAGTAAACCAGGGGCTGTCACGTCCCTTTATCCTGAACTGGTGGAAAGGAGCATGTTTGTTCACAAAATAAATGAAACTATTATGAAAATAGTTCCAAGCGGTGTTCACGTAGTTGGTTAATAGAATACGTTGCCAGTCAAAGTGGGATAGATCCCAGAGGAATGACTGTTCACAAAAACATTTCAAATCCCTTTTTTGAATTATGTGCTTAGAAGGTGGAAGTTTAATATCTCTGAGAGCCGCTATTACACAATGATCACTCAAAATGTCAGCGAATACACCTGTACCAGGGAATTTGTGAGGCGTATTTGTTAGAAACAGGTCTAAGATGGAAGATTTTTTAGGACAGTTTTTGTTTTGGTCTAGTGGGAGAGTCAATAAGTTGGGTTAGATTGAGTGATAGGCAACATTCCTTGAATTTATCACAGTGGAGGGTTGACTTACCCCAGTCAATGTTGAAATCTCCTGCCAAAAAAATCTCTTTGAATTTTAAATTTCCTAGGAATTCTGTCAGGAAGGACAGAGCCTCAGGTGGAATAATAACCTGAGGGAATAATGAACTTTGCTCTTAAATTCAGGCATCTAGAAGCCAAACTGCAGTGTCCCTGAACGCGTTTTATATTTAGTGCTCTTATTTAATCTGATAACCTCATTTAATGCGTCCAGGGCTGTCCCTGCTCACATGCTAGTACCATATTTATAGCCGTATAAGTTGCAGCTTTTTGCATAAATTTGCAAGTCCCGCTACGTGTACACCGAAACAACTAATATATGTTTTTTCCCCCTACAGTATTTATATATAACCCAATTTTTGGCTGAGATCAGACAATTTCATTCATTCTGGCATGGGAAATATTGAAAGTACGGTAATATTTGTGAGTTGTTTTAGTTTGCCTCTTATTTAGTGACGAGAACAGATTGATGTTTGAGGAGAGCTGCTTTTATTTACAATGTAACTGACATGTTTGGTCAAAACTTCGCTCCTGGTATGTGCTTCTTAAAGGCAGCAGGTTCTTCTTAGTTGGTCAACAAAATGGACACAAATTAAATTTAGAGATCAAGTCAAGAAAACCAAGTTTTCTTCTCATTGTTAAGCTCTGAGAAATAAAACTTAAACAACCCAAGCAGTTTAATTAAAAATGATTTATATTGCTTTTTTCATTATTATATTTTAATACCTAAATACAAATGAAGTATTCACTGCTAGTGCTTTAGTCATATTTTGCTCATATTTGCTTTACTCTTTTTCTTCTTCCTGCACTTTAACTTTGTATCCTCTGTTCTAACAAGCATTGATAAAATAAAACTTTACAGAACAACCTGTACTCAAATGACACCGCCCAGCCACCTCCTCCTCCACTCCATCCATGACTTGGTTTTGTGCCCAGGAAATAGATTTACCGTATATAAACTAAACGTCCTCTGAAACAATGACAACACAATTCTCCCTGCTTGTGTGCGCTCATGAGTGTACCGTATATGGACTGAAAATCCTCTCTGAAGGAGCAACAGAGGTCCTTCTGTGTTTCAATGCAGAACTTGATCCGGCCTTCTGTTTGCACAACACACACACAAGCACACACACTCTCTCTATTCCACACCTGAAAACCAAACGTCAGCACGCTATAAGATTTTCTAACAAATCAGTAACTAGGAAGTTCTTCTTATAGATATATACTTGTGTATGTATGTATATATANATATATATACATATATACATATATATATATATATATATATATATATATATATACAGGTAGTCCCCGATTTACGAGCGCTCTGATCTGCGAGGTTCCAGACTTACGAGCTGCGAATTTTTGGAAAAAACGAAAAAAATACTGAGTTTTCATGTGTTTTTTCACCACAGTTAGTTAGCTAAGCATATGGACACACGTTTCCGATCATTTTTATGCACTCATAAGCAGTTTTTGGATGAAAATAGAGTGTTTGTAGTCGCGCTAGCGAAAACCGTTCCAATTTACGAGCGAAATTCCGGATTTACGAGAGAAATGGCGGCCGTTCCAAATTACGAGATTTCCGGTTTACGAGCGCCTCGTTGTAACGGATCTCGCTCGTAAATCGGGGACTACCTGTATATATATATATATATATATATATATATATATATATATATATATATATATATATATATATATATATATATATATATATATATATATATATATATATATATATATATATATATATATATATATATATATATATATATATTATATATATATATATATATATTATATATATTATATATATATATTATATATATTATATATATATATATAATATATTTCCTTGAGATCCAAACTTTTTAACTGAACGAGAAACTAAGAGAACTACAGTATTTTCTGGTGTACAGGTCGCACCTGTGTATAGGTCGCATTGTCCAATTATCACCAATAGATTGGAAAAATCCCTAGATAGGTCGCACCTGTGTATAGGTCGCACCTACGTTTAGCTCTGCTGCAAATGTCTGCCACAGGAGCGCACAGCAAGGCTTTTAAGAAGATTAACACTTAAAAACAATTATTTGTTTGATAAAAATTATAGCAAATATATGTCTGAGCTGAACTTTTCCTTAATAAATGAACGTAATTGTGAAATGAGCTGGATTTAAAAATTTGTTTCACCGAAAGTGATAACAAGCCATATATAGGTCGCACCGGTGTATAGGTCGCAGGCCTTGAAAAAACCATAAAAAGGTGCGACCTATACACCGGAAAATACGGTACCTGAAGTGGAGGGGTGTAAGTGTCTTGGGGGATTTTGTTCATGAATGAGGGATGAGTGGAGTGTGAGATCATCAGACGGATTGATGCAGCTTCTGCAGTATTGTGAACTCTGCGCTGATTTGTTGTGGTGAAGAGAGAGCTGAGCTACAAGATGAAGCTTTGTGTTTGTCGGTCGGGCTACATTCCTACCCTCACACATGGTCCCAAACGCTGGGTAGTGAGAGCGAGAGAGACTCGGAGTAAAACCCAGTGTTGCCAGATTGGGCGGTTTTCACTCTCTACTTTGAGGGTAAAAATAGCTTTGGGCGGGTGGGGATAATTTGGGCAGATTTGGAGTCAGATCGGCGGTTTCTGAGTTAACTTATTAAAGCTGAACTGACATCATCTTGTAACTATGCATCATATTGCACTACATATATATGTTTTATCATTCAACTATGTTCGTTTTTGCAAACAAACTTATAAATATATTTAATTTTGATTTAAAATTGATTTTAAACTTCGCGCCGTGTTTATTCATGGGAAATCCGATTTCACGCGAACGCAGCATATGTGACGTAACGAGACGTAGAAGCAGCCTGCGTCTGTCAGCAGCTCGCCTTTTTTTCTTTTTACTTGACAAATCTGTTACCGGTATGTTGTGTCACCTTTGGGTGTTCTAATATCATCAGTGAACAAGTGAGCCTTTTCACTTTCCCAAAAGAAGAAATACTTCGTCTGGGAATGGAATAAATAAAGCTGCCACCCCCCTCGGAGCCTCCTCGCTTCCTGATAAGGTAAAAATCAAATAAATACGGGTGCAGACCTAAATTAGAACCTGCTGTTTCTTGTTCATCTAACTTTCTGCTTCCCAAACTGAAGACATGTAGCTCAAATATTCACTTAGATTGATAAATTCGTCGGGTTTTAAATTGTCCGTCCTTATATGTAAATGCAAAACCGCGGAGCCCTCTACGTCTCGTTACGTCACATATGCTGCGTTCGCGTGAAATCGGATTTCCCATGAATAAACACGGCGCGAAGTTTAAAATCAATTTAAAATCAAAATTAAATATATTTATAAGTTTGTTTGCAAAAACGAACATAGTTGAATGATAAAACATATCTACCGGTATGTAGTGCAATATGATGCATAGTTACAAGATGATGTCAGATACATTTCAAACAACCATTCATCATTATTTCATAGCAAAGCTCCTCTGACCTTTCTCCATCACTGATTAGATATTGTCAACTGCCAGGGCGATCACAACAGAGAACTGATGAGGCAGTTTAGTGGACACCTCGTTGAGTGGGCTGGTCCATAGATATAATATACTTTATATGTTTATTATATCTATGGGCTGGTCCGTAGTGGCGGTAAGTCGGAGCGGCCGCCATATTGGATGTGGCAGAACTGCCGGTCAACTGATAGAAGGAAACGGACTGAACTTCATAAAGCACCGTTCTACAAAGTGTTTTGTGTTAATGCCTGTCATTCACACACACTAATATATTTGGAAAACAAACATGCACCAAAGACAACATTTATAACTTTTAAAGGGATTATTAAAAATGTTTATTCTTTAAATGTTTAGGTTATAGGTAAACACTAAGCCAACAATATTTTGAGTGTTTACAACTAATAACGTGTGTAACACCATATTCATTAGTGAACATTTAATGTGTCTATAATAATCAGATCCTGAAATGTGGCGTGTTGATTTTCTTAATAAAGAGCACCAATGATCACATTTAACTGGTTTTGATTAATCACATTGAACATATAAACACTGATATATCTTTACAGGAGTTGGGGGGTATTTTGTGTGTGTGAAAATAAAATAATTTTTATTTATTTATATATATACAGTATATATTTTATTTATTTATTTATTTATTATTATTATTTTTATTATTATTATTTGTAAATACAGAAGTAAAAAAAAAAAAAATAAGTCTGTTGGATAAAAGAGGAAATGTTTCTACAATTTTTTTAACCCATCCAGAGGACCTAATTCAACCCCCCCCGCGCATTGGATGTTGTATGTTACGTGTCACGTGACACTTTCTGATTGGGCGGGTTTTGGTCGGTCTTTAACAGATTTTTGTCCTGGAAAACCTGGACTCTATCTGGCAACACTGGTAGAACCGCTGCTCCTCCACGTCGAGAGGAGCCAGTTGAGGTGGTTCATGTATCTGGTAAGGATGCCCTCATGACGCCTCCCTAGGAAGGTTTTTCAAGCATTTCAAACTGGGAGGAGACCCAGATGAAGACAGGACACTCTGCAGAGACTATGTTTTGGTTGGCCTGGGAACACCTTTGAGGTGGATGTGGAGAGAGATGTGTGGGCCTCCCTGCTCAAACTGCTGCCCCTCGAGACCCGACTCCGACTCAAATACCAGAGCATTGATCTAAATGATGATATGATCTTCATTTAAAGGTACAGATCAATACAGCAGCTGCAGCGCTTCAGAGCAGTCGTCAAATGTAAAGGTGCACGTGTTTTTAGATTGTGTTGCTCACAAAAACTCTAATGACTCCATCATTTCCCCCCTCCTGACTCTGGTTTTATGTGCGTTCAGGTCAGCAGAGCTGCAGACCTACTGGGATTACAAGCAGGCGTCTCGACGGTACCAGCAGGCCTGGCAGCAGCTGCGCACTCAGGCTTTCCCTCGGTGGCCTCGCAGCGACAGAAACCTGCTCCTCTTTCACTGAAAGCTGACCCCGCAGCAGGAATGTCCTTGTCAGGCGCCATGAAAAACTGGCTTTGTTGCAGCAGAAACCTGGAGGTGGCCAGGTGAAAATAACCAGCAAGTATCGTCTTTCTCAACAGATGGTGAAGCTGTAAACGTCTCATTTCAAACCACTCATAGGACTTTTAATAAAATCCTGAGGCTCCATTGATTCCTTCATGTCTGTTGGCTCAGCTGCTCTGCAGTTCAGGATGTTTCAGCGTTCCACAGCAGGACTCTGCGCCGTCCCGCTGCTCGGCGACGTCGAGGACCGCTCCTCATCGTCGCCACGTCACGACTTTATTTGTACGGTTCACGCTGGGCGCAGCTGCCTGCTTGCGTTTGGAAACTGGACTGGACGTTTTTGCCTCCGTCTGTGAACCCCGTCCTGTCTGAGACACATTCGCATTTATTACGACAAAAAAAGAACAGTTGAGCCCTTCGCTGGTCACCAGATGCTAAATTTCCCGTTAGGACTGAGAACGCATGCTTTTGTCCCGACGCCACAGATGCCGCATTATTTATCCTGCTGGTGAAGATTCTCAGTCATCCAGGACATGATAAAATCAAAAAAGGCGTTCAATACAGAAACAACTGGACTTTATTTGTAACGGAAGACGTTTCGCTTCTCATCCGAGGAGCTTTCTCAATTGTTTTTCTCAATTGAATTGAGAAAGCTCCTCGGATGAGAAGCGAAACGTCTTCCGTTACAAATAAAGTCCAGTTGTTTCTGTATTGAACGCCTTTTTGATTATTTATCCTGCTAACCCTCAGCAGCACGCTGTGCTTTCTCGTTAACTGACTTTACCGGTAGTTGTGTTTCCATGAACAAGCCAAGTTTTATCACTTCTGTTTGTTGTAAACACGAGCCACAAACGATGAGTGGGAAAAAAAGGTGTTTAAAACATATTTATCATTTGAGTAAACACAGTAATTTTGATTTAAAGTTTCATTTAGATGACTGCGCCACAACTTTATACTTCTCATGAAAGGAGTTTTGTTGTGATATTTTCTTAAAACACCCGAGTCCTGTTAAGAAAATATCTCACGAACCACTGGTTGAATTTAAATAAAACTTGCTGACAGGAGTCTTTGGGTGTACATCTATAACTTTTAGAGTCAGTCCAGTCAAGATGGCCGCTGCAGTTCATCGACATAAACCAACATAAAAGTGGCTTTTACTCAGTCAGTTTACCAGATACTGAGTTCAAATTTAATGTGGTAGTAGCTGAAAGTAATTTAAAACTAATAACCTGGGAACAAAATGTTGATAACGCCATCATTTCTCAACATAAGATGACTTCAGTTTAAAACTGGCAGGAAAAGCAGTGGGTGTAATGCATTCAAACAATTTGACTTTCTATCACTATACAGTACAGTACTGTATTTATACAAATAAACTGGTTTGGTGGGAAGAACAAAATGTTCTTTTACATTTCATGTATTTTTTTTCTCCTAAAGACCAGTGAGTATTTAATACAAACTCAATGTTTAATTTAAAATGAAAGAAAAACACTTTTTATACTTAAGAAAGACTCAAATCAGATTTTAGCAGTTTTTATTGATTAGATTTCATGGCTACATTGTATTTTCTTACATATCTAAAATCTCTTCATGTCTTTAACATATTAGATGTTCATAAATTGGCAGATGGCATTCCTGAATATCAATATATTACATCAACAGTGTTTAAATCTTAATTAGCTTTGAGGTGTGCAACTTCCCTAACGAGGTGCAGGAAAGGATGGAAACATCTTAAATGTTTTGGCACCGAAAACTACAGCTGCACTCAATAAAATAAACATAATCTGGTTATGATAACCTTACAATGCACTAAAAAAGAAATAAATACATCATAAAGTTGTTAAAATGTCTCTCGTGATGTTTGCTGAAGTGAAGTTTCACTGAAGGAGCTGAATTCTGTCCCCATTTCATGTTTTTAGATTCAAAACAAATCTGAACTCTCATTTAAAATGATTAGTCAGAGCTGCGTCTTGCAGGCTACTAAGCTTGTAGAAAGGCATTCTGGGAAATGTAGGCAACCACTTTAAAGGTTGATGTAAAAAGCTGGAATAACTAGTGCAATGATGTGAAATATTACTGAATGCATCAGAAAAGACTTGATAATTAGAGTTAATCCTCGAGAAGTACAGAATTAAGAAATATTCATAAATTATTATTAAATAACAAAGACAATAACTTTTTATTAGCAGTGTGCGATTTTGTATGGCTGTTATTTTTCTCTTTACGGGAAAGGATCAAAATATTTCTCTGCTTCAGTAACAGCAGTTCTGTTTTTCAGCTTTATTTTTATTTTTAACATTATTATCCATGTTGGAGTTTGTCATTAAACCATCAGTCCTTAAATGATGCAAAAAGTTTGGCTTTAATCATCGCTGGAACATGTTCTTTATTTTTCCTCATCTGGTCCATGCTGTTCTCAGCGTTTGTTTACTCATATTAAAATTATATGAGAGAAAATAAAAACTCAACCGTTGTTTGTTATTCTAAATGTGACATTATCTGATCGTTATACTGTATGGATAAACCTACCGGTATTTAAAATTTGGGAACTTTTTTTAACATACGTGAGTTTTTGAAGAAGCAGCATTCATTTGATGGATCTAAAGTTGGGGTGCTTTAAGATGTCACATTCGGCCTTATAAGTATAATTTTTGAGAATACAAGAACCACAAATAAAATACTAGATAATTAGAATTATCCAGTATTATATAACCAACCCTAAATAGGATTAATTAAACAGGTAAAAAAATAATAATAATCAATAGTCGGACAGATTTAAATCAAAATATATAAAACAGAATTGTGAATCAAACTGCATGTTTTTAAATCGATCAAAATTTATTCATACAGCTTGTTTTATACAAATCAAACACAACGGAAAATGTTTTACAATTATTAAACACACAGCTAGGACAGGAAGTCTACAGCATGCCCACATAAAATCTCAAATCAAACTTAAAAGATTTTGAATCGGATACAATTTTAGACATTTTATTCTGTGAAACTCCTTTAAAATGAATAAAATGAACACGCTGAGGACTAATATGAATACTGAGAATAGTGCAACAAAAAAGTGAATACCTCTTCTACTCTTTGCATAATCTGATGCAGAAATACATCTTCTAAAGCTTCAATGACTGAATTAAATATTGAATGATTGCACGATATGAAGGACTTATTAGGAGCTAATGACGTTCTCGTATCATAAAAAGTCACCAGTGGCTCGTAAATTTAGGGAATGCCATTTGTGCCGTTGTGATCGCAGCACATAAATATCACAGTTCAATACAATTCAAGTAAAAAAAAAAAAATTAATGCTCGTGGTTTTTCTGCAAGTCTGAATCTGGCTAACATGGAATATGCAAAAGCACATAAAGTGATTTCCAGTCCGGTTCTTAACCCTGAGCTGCCGTCTCCAGCGTTTAGAAAACTTCACTAATCCTTTTTCCACATGACAACCCTTCATGTCACTAAAGACTTGACGTTCTATAACACAAAAGACTCTTTTTCGCTTTGGCTGAACATAAACCTAAACTCCAAAAAGAAAACTCAAGATGGGTGCAGTCTGAACTGGTGCCTATTTGTCCTGTTTTCGTCTAAAAACGGAGAAATTCATGCCTGGTGTGCCTGTACCATGTTGTGATAATCAGATTTTACGGCAGTGTTTCAAGATTTTTCTCTCCATATTGGATCAGCAACGATGACAAAATAACTACCGTTAAGCTCAATGTAAGCATCTGAGCCTGACAACAACAAAAAGTGTTAATTTATAACAACAAAACAGGTTTTTCAGTATCAAAAACTGAAACGAAGCACTAGGACGATGTAAAGGCCGGTGTTCAACGAGCGGTGCACCAGTTTCTGTCGGGCCCAAACGGATCTGCTGCGTGTGAGGGGAAGACTCGGGGACGTTTTAACCCTGGGCCCTGAATCCGAAGGTGTTTTCTCCGCTGTAGGCCACGTAGAGGAAACCGTCCTCGTCCTTCTCCTTATCGTACAGCTGGCCCATCGTCAGACTGCAGCAGAAGGCAGAAACAAAACTCAGCGCATGACACACAGCAAGTAAGGCATCATCTTACCTGCAGCAGAACAATCCCAGATTAAGATTTAGGAGTAACTTTCCACAGTCTACTTGTGAAATATGAGTGTTTGGTATTAAATGTTTCCTGACTAACTTTATCAATTTTTTTAATGCTTTTTGCAACACTTGTGAGTTACACACAATGTCTGGAGAAAACATTTTAGTTTAGTGTCAAGTTGACCACATGAACTGTATCAACTTGGTATTTGCAATTAGGTTTTATCAGGCGCAGAGTTATGTGGGAAAAACTGAGCTCGTTTTCCTCCCACATGATCTTGTAGCCTTCCTTGGTAAGAGATGCAAGTCTAGTCAGATAAGCCTTTAGCGGTGCCTAGCACCACTTTGCTTTGAAAAACAGAGTGAGTGAAGACATCACACACACGTACGTACGCATGCACACACACATACACCCCACAAGGTTGAACAGCGCACTTAGAGTCTTTGAAGTCTGCCGTTGAGTCTCTGATCAAGATGTCCGGTTTACATTGATGACCATATCTCCCGCCGAACTGTGAATACTTCACAGTTGTGTCAAAGGTGAGAAGATATTGTAATTTGTTACACGTCAATGTGAGTAAGTGTGTGTATTTAAGTTTTACTGTGGCGAGATTAAACAGACACTTTGATCTTAGCAGCAAAACTGTTTGTGTGTGTTATTGTTTTTGTACATCTGAGGTGACTTGTACAACTGTATGTGTTTTTACTTTTTCCTTCATTTGTCAGTTCTCTTTAATAAATGACAAATCATTATTTTAAAAGGAGTCTGTGATCGTGTGTGTTTTTCTAAACAGCTATGCCGATCTTTTCCACGAGCCTAATAATTGATTTAAAATGTGATAAAACATTTTGGTTGATTTAGAATATCATAAAACAACTTGTCTTGCAGCTTCATCAAATGTTTTCTTAATTAAAGCATCCTTTGAAGGAATGCTTATCGCCCATCACATTTCATGCTAAACTTTAGACCATCTCATGTTTGTGACATGGCGAGAGTTAAAAATAATATGAGTGATATCGTACAACATCCCGAGCCATCAAGCTCAGAGTATGAGTTGGGAATGAGTTGCAGCTACAACCACAGCGATTATAGCACAATATCTGTCAAGATGACTGAGTTTTAGCTTCACGAGTTTTCTAAAGTCCGTTGGCTGTGGCAGCCATCTTGAAATGGGTTGACTTCATGAATTGATTAGCTGCAAATGCACATCTAACAACTTCTTTGAGCATTTTATTAAAAATCATCTAGTAGTTTATGAAATGTTTTGGTAACAGACAGATACAAGCAGTCAGGAATGAACAGAAGCATCCTATTCTTTCTGTCTGTCAGCAAAATATATCTTGAAACACTCAACAGATTTTACTGAAACTCTGAAAGTGATTACTGAAAGTGATTACTTGATGCATATCTACAATCCTGACCATGTAAAACATAGAGCAGCATGGAGGAGGTGACAAATCATTATTTTAAAAGGAGTCTGTGATCGTGTGTGTTTTTCTAAACAGCTATGCCGATCTTTTCCACGAGCCTAATAATTGATTTAAAATGTGATAAAACATTTTGGTTGATTTAGAATATCATAAAACAACTTGTCTTGCAGCTTGTTTCAAGATGGCGCCTATTGTCACGGGCTGCTGTCTAACTCGTCTCCTGAACTTTTTACTGTTGTTCGTGTTCTGCCTTCTTTTCATCGACGATGCATCCTCGCTCCTGGTCTATGATCGCTCAACTCTTCTAAGTCTCCGAGACTCGCTGATCAACACACCGGCTACTGGCAAATATGGACATTTCAAGCCTCCTCCACCACCACCGTTCCTGGCTTCGATCCCAGCCTACCTACAACGCAACGCGACCACGCTGCCACGCAACAAGCGGCGCAGGAGACGCGGAACGAGGGCAGGCGTCCTGGTGAGATTTAAAAAGTATCTGTCGTCTCACAACACGCCGACGGCTGACTTACCTCCTGAATTCAGCGTCTTTGATGTCCGCCGTTCCTTCGCTCGTCGCCACAGAAGCCTTGTTGCCATCAATCATGTCGCCAGCGACCAGTATCCATCTTGCCCCCCGGTGAGGAAAACAGTGGAGCGAGGCAGCGTTAAACAACACCTCCGCCCGCTCGCTCGAGCTGAGAGTGACGTAACTGGCAGCGTTCCAGTACGTGCAGCATTGTTTAACGCCAGATCAATTACTAATAAAACTTTTATATTAAGTGATTTGATCTCAACTCATCGTCTGGATCTGTTTTTGATTACTGAAACCTGGCAGAAAACAGGAGATAACAGCTCCTTCTCTGAACTCCTCCCAAATGGCTACTCCCACCTGAGCGCTCCGCGTGGGGCTGGAAAGGGAGGGGGCCTGGCTGCTGTGTTCAGTGATGCATTCAAGTACCGTTTGTTGCCTCAGAAAAACTATTCCAGTTTTGAAAGCATGATTTTTGTGCTGGAATCTGCTAAACCTATTTTGTGTGGCGTTTTTTATAGGCCCCCACAATACAATAAAAACTTTGTCAGTGAGTTTTCAGAACTACTGGCGGACTTGCTACCAAAGTTTGACTCTTGGCTTTTCTGTGGAGACTTCAACGTGCACACCTGCTGCCCAAGTAATCAGCTTGGATGTGAGTTTCAGAACCTCCTGGACTCTTTTAACCTGTCACAGTCGATCTCGGGGGCCACACACACCCTGGGTCATACACTGGATTTAATTATCTCCCACGGCCTTCAAATACCTGCTGTGGAGATCCTGGACACCTGTATCTCAGACCATTTTCCCATATTATTTGAATTTTTCACCACTCCTGCACCAAAGGCTATTCTCCCAGCACGTTTCTGCCGCTCCATCAACCCATTAACTCCAAATGAGTTTACTGATGCCTTTAAGAGCACTGAATTTTGCTCTGCTGTCAGCCTGGACCCATCTCTACATCCTGAGGACTTCATCAGCTCCTTCTATCACACCTGCACGACGATCATGGACTCCATCGCTCCTCTCAAACAGGCATCTTCAAAAAACAGACCATCACCATGGCTCAACGAAACGACGCGAGCTCTTCGACAACGTTGCAGACAAGCAGAGCGAAAATGGAAGCGCGACCGGCTTCATGTATCTCAGGGAATACTGAGAGACTGTCTCTGTGAGTATCATAATGCTGTGAAACAGGCCAAGTCACAGTACCTCTCCAACTTAATCTCCACCAGCTCCAACCGGCCGAGGACGCTTTTCAGCACACTCCAGTCTGTCATCAATCCATCTGTCAATGTTCTGAAAACTGCCACACAGTCTACCTGCGATGACTTTCAGAGCTATTTTGTCAACAAAATAGACTCTATCAGACAGAACATTGTCAGTTCATCCAACACCATCCTGTCATGTACCTCTACAATAACCACTGCTGTTTTTGACCAGTTTGATCTCGTCTCACTGCCTCAACTCACCAAGGTGGTTCAGCAGATGAAACCAACAAACTGTTCTCTGGACATCATTCCCTCTAAAATGTTCAAACAATGCTTTGATGTAATTGGTCCTTGTGTTTTGTCATTTATCAACAGCTGTCTAACTTCAGGTTATGTGCCATCTGCTTTCAAACACGCTGTGGTCAGGCCTCTTCTAAAAAAACCAGGCCTAGATCCTACAGCTCTCTCTAATTTCAGGCCAGTTTCCCATCTGTCATTTCTATCAAAGGTCCTAGAAAAGATTGTTTTTATTCAACTTCAATCTTTTCTAGAACTCAACAACCTGTTTGAAAAATTTCAGTCAGGTTTTCGAGCTCGTCACAGCACTGAATCTGCACTGCTCAAAGTACAGAATGACATTCTTCTGTCCCTGGATGCAAAAAACCCTGCTCTGCTGGTGATGTTAGACCTCTCAGCAGCTTTTGACACCGTCGACCATCAGGTACTAATCAACCGCTTGTCTCAGCAGGTTGGCCTCCAGGGAGCTGTGCTTGAGTGGTTCAAATCTTACCTGTCTGGGAGAACTTTCTCTGTCATGATAGGCGATCTGTCCTCCTCTTCATCAACCCCTCTGACCTCCGGCGTA
>JBBPBX010019651.1:0-25840 GCA_038048925.1 Garcialebias charrua | reverse complement strand
AAGACTTAAAATGAGTCATTTCATGGTCAAGAATAAACTTTTTTTTTTTTAAGTTTTAAATTGATCAAAGAAATAAACCTCAAACATTGTAAAAGTTTTGGTCAAAAAAAGGGAACTTTTTATTTTTATTTTTAGATTACCGTATTTTCCAGAATATAGGTCGCAGCTTTTTGCCTAATTTGCATACCCTGCGACCTATAGAGAGGTGAGACCTATTTATGGATTTTTTTCCAAATTTTTAGACCAATTTTTGACTCAGATGCGACCATTTTTCATTTTGGCAGAAAATGGTGCAGTACCACTTTTGTCCGCTAGGGGACACTTCCAGAGAGTCCACCGACCGTTTCCAGCTCATGTGTCTGAAAAAAAGCCTCCTCTGCTCGGACTGACTCTGTCGCTGCCCGGCCTCCTGGTCTGGAGGTAACTACTGTTAGCTCTGTGTTTGTTAGCTGTTTGTTTGCAAGATAAGTCAAGAACCACTCAGCGGATTTTTATGAAACTTACAGAATGTAATCACTGTATGGACATTTACAAGTGACTAGCTTTATGAGATGTTTGAGATAAAAAAAAAAGATCTTTTATTAGCGGTTAGCTACCGTAAACAGATACCTACTATTTAGATATAGCTCATAAAACACTCGGCGGATATTTTTTCTGCTCACAGAGTGTAATTATATGGCTTTAATTTACAAACTGTTGCCCTGTATAAAACATTTGAGATAAAATTCGATTTTTTATTCGTGTTTTGAGAGACGGACTCGTCTCGGTTAGCTTTTGTTTTATTTCCGTTTATGTTATAAATAGCTCATAAACCACTCGGCGGATATTTTTTCTGCTCACAGAGTGTAATTACCGGTATATGGCTTTAATTTACAAACTGTTGCCCTGGATGAAACATTTGAGATAAAATTCGATTTTTTATTTGTTTTTTAGAGACAGAATCATCTCGTGTTAGCTTCCGTTTTATTTCCATGTATATTTTAGCAAATAGCTAATACAGTAAACCACTCGGCTAATAAACCACTAACCCTTGTGCTATAATGTCAGCTATAATTTTTAGCAAACAAATAATTGTTTTTACCGTGTTAATCTTCTTAAAAGCCTTGCTGTGCGCTCCTGTGGCAGACATTTGCAACAGAGCTAAACACTCGGTCCATATTTCCAGGTTGTCTCAGCGGTGACGCGTCAAGTCAGCGGTGGATGACGCGTTACGTCGGCGGTGACGTAGGTGCAACCTATATTCCGGTGCAATCTATTTATGGATTTTTCCTATTTTTGGGCAATAATTGGACAATGCGACCTATACAGTATTCCGGTGCGACCTATAACCCGGAAAATATGGTAAATTAACCAGGAAGCTTTTAAATTTAAAGCCCCAAGCATTCTAAAAAGATTTTACTGACAAAATTACCAGATCCAAACTGGCTTAGAAGAGTATTCTCTTACCTAAAGTCCTCCAGATAGGTATAAAACTCCTCGTTCTTTAGGAGCTCACACTTGATAAGGTTGTCCCGTAAACCGAACTGTGGCATGGTCAGAATCTGAGCTTTGTTGGATGTTGTGTGGGAGGAGGAGCGCACCAGATCATCCCGGTCCTCTCGACTACTGATGGCCGAACTGTGTACCATAAGACAGGGGAAAGCAATTGGTCATGACAGAAGACACGGCAGCACAAAAATTATTGTCACATTTGTGCAATTTTACATCAGATATGCATTACAGTGATCAAAAACATGCACTTAAATGTCTTTCTGTTTGGCTGACTTCCCCAGGAAATAGTTCTAAAACCTAGAAATTACTTCATGGTATAAATTTGGAGACATTACTTTTTTTTTTCCTAGTCCAACAGCATTTTGTACAATAAGTCACTACCGGTATACTGACAACAATAAAATGCTATGCAGCAATGTTCTATTTCCAGATCATTAATATAATTCGATTCTACAAAGAAGATTTCCACAGAAGAAGGCACAAGGAGAGCCTTTTCAACCTCACAGAGTGACGGAGGATACGCCATGGATTCCGCCATGGATTCCGTGGATTTCTGGGTGTGCTCTGTGGAGGTGAAGAATCTTGGATTATATTGGATTATGATGGCAGCGCTTTGCTTTTTGGCATTTGTGGAGCACTGGTCTATCGCAAAAGAGGGAGACTTCAGCAGGACTTAATGCCTGGAGCACCCGACGTCTGGTCTGCGCTGTGACCTCGAGAAATCAGCTGTGTGCGAGCTTATTCGGGGGGTGAACAGATCAACCTTGGTTTTAGGACTCTGTTCGCTGTGGTCAACATCAGAATTCAGCTGTTTGAGAGCTTATCCAGAGGGTGAGCTGGTCACCCTTGGACTTAGGACTCGGGTCGCTGTGGTCAACATCTGAGGTCAGAGTTGGATCAGTGGAAAAAAAAAGTCCCGAATTGGATCATATGAACAGAATCGCCCTTACAGACTGAAGGCTGCTGAAATTACAATGTGTGCCTGATGTGAAAATATTTGTATTTCTTATCTGGCTCCCTTGGAAACAGCCTTGGAAAAGGCTGGATATCTAATTTCTCCTGAGACGTGGCTACTGTGGAAAAAAGCTGTTCTTGTCTTGTCTGCTACCCCCCCCTCCCCCGGAGAACTTTTCTATGAGCGTTATCGGAGGCATCCGGAATGTATCATGGACAGATCCTCCCTGCCTCAGTCTCAACATGCAACATGTAACTGTGCTAAATGTGCTTATGATATGGTTTTTACTGGGTCATGCGGTGTCTTGCAGACAAAATGTGATTCATTTTTTTTAATATCAACGCTGTAACCCCCATGGTTTCTTTCCCTGTTTTCCCACCTTTGACCTTCATCCTGAGACGGATGAGAGAGGCCGCGCTGAAGAACATGTCATGTGTTTTGATAAGGCAGCAGCTTTACACACTCAAACCCTCTCCTGGATGACTGTGCATACATAATCACGCTGTATCGATGAAAATTGGTGCAATGTTAATAAAATCTCTTGAATCTTGTATCTTGTATAAGCAGTAATATCCCTGGATTCTGTGATGTTTCAAATATAGATGGTAATCAAATACCATTTTCAAGTTCAGGAATCCATTCCAAGAAACTTCCAGGTTACGGCAATTTAAAACTAAACATTAGCATTTGACTTGTTCTGTCCCAGATCAGAAAACGGAAATGGTAACAGAAACATTTGCATGTACCGTCAAAAGGCATAGCGCTGTTACATTTAATTATTCAAAAAGTATGCAGATGAAAATTTAAAAAAGCATTTAAAGCTAAATTTAACTCACACACCACTTTGAAAAAGGTGTTAAGTGAAGTTTCAAACACGCTGAATTTGCTGCAGGCAAAACTTTTACAGCCACTGCCTCTATTTGGTCTCAGTTTTTGATCTCTCAAACCAAACCTTCATTTGTCAATGAAGAGACTGAGGTTTTGCTTTTGAGCTTAGGCTCTTATTGTCAGGGAAGATGCACACCTGCACCTCTAAAGCAAAGTCTGTTTAGTCGATATAAAACAAACAAAAAGATAAAAGGTTGCCTTTATTTGAAAATCTTGATTTTTATAGTCACACGAAGCCAAAATAGCTGGTGATAATACTTTAAATTGTGCATGGCAGCCATTAAAAGCAGCTTTTACTTCAGGAGGGGATTATTCTTAAACTTGAACCATCACGCTGTGACAAAAATTTTTTTTTATAGTTTCGCTTTAAGTGGAAAGCTCTTACCTTTCTGGGCTGGAATATACTTTGGACTTTTGTGTGACACTATTAACCGTTTTCAGCTTTTCTAAAGATTCCTTTTTGTCCGACGATTTCTCTGTTTGGGAAAAAAAAAAGATATGAAGTCAAACTTTAAGATCGTAGCATTTTTGAGCAGATTGACTTTAAAAACTACTAACACACAAAATGATCATTAGTAAAACAACATTTCAGCTGGTAAATAAATAAAATTCAGGATAAACTGTCACCAATTATGATTTATAACAAAAGATAAACAAGTTGGACTTAATAATCTCCACTCAGGTCTCAGTTGCTGCCTTCCTCTGACTGACTTGGGAGGCTTTTCACACTAAGTTACAGTTACTGCATTCTAAGTAGGTGAATTTAAAGGCTTAGTGTGAAGTATGAGACAGCACGGGCCCTGTCTCCAGCAGCTTGGCAGCACAGACAGCTGACTCCATCGAAAGTGAAACCGGAGAATTTTGAGGAGAAATCTAAACTTCTAAAATGATACTGCGCTCTACATGATGGCTCAATTTAGATGACGCATCATAATGAACTAAAGGATGCTATATAATAATTAAAACAGGATTTTAATAAGCAATAAAAGTTTTATTTGAAATCTGGTTATCTCATTGGTCTTTGGACAAGAAACGCAGTCAAGGCAAAACAAGAACAGCATCTCTGCAAGACATTACGCTGGGTTCTGGTTTTACTAAAACGTCATCACTTCATCTCATCACATCAGTTTTGACAGAATTAGTATGCAACCCATTTTCAAAGCATCCATGAGTCAGACGTTGGTAAAGCAGTTTCTAAAATTCATTCAGGAAAACGGTGTTGACCAAAAAAATAAAAATAAACCAGACTACCTGAATTAAGAAAACACATTGTGACCTACAGCATGTACCAATCTTGGCTAAGGGTGATAAAAGGTTTACTGTAAATAACAAAAAAAAATTATGCTAAGCAATTTAAAACATTTTTTTTTAAATATCCATCGGGACCCACTGATATTTCTCTGAACATCCAGTGATTTTGTCATTGTGTGCACAAGAACAGCATTTGTTGGGACTGAAAAAAAAAAAACTTGTAAAAAGCTGAAATCACTTTTGAAGCTTGAGTTTTCTGAGATACTCAACAAGGCAAACACGAATACGAGTCGCTATTTTGTCATGGACAAAGCTGAGAAAATGTGATTTCAAATGCACTTTGAAAGGACCAGCATTTTTGGAAGGTACATATTTTAGCACAACATACATAAAAACGGCTGATTTATAGTAAATTTTGTGTTTTTCAAGGTCAGTTTGTTGGGGTGGCTATCTTGAATCAGGTTGAGGCTAAAAGTGAATCAGTAGTTGTAGATGTACATCTAATGATTAGTTTCTGCAAGTTCATTAAAATCTGTCCGTCAGTCCAGACAGACACAGAGGCTAAATCTTTATCGCCTGCTTTCTCCCTTAAATGGCAGACAATAAACATCCTACTTTCCAACTACCAAAAGTTACAGAAAGCTATGTCTAACAACATTGTAAAAAATAAAGTTGTTTACATGTACAACGTGTAATTACATGAACATTCAATAACAGCTATCTCCAATCAACTGTCACCTGAAACCAGTTGGAGCCAAACCACTATGCAGAAAGTGTGTAATTATTACCTAGACAAAGTTCCTGTGAAGGTTGCAGTTTACGGATTACTTCACAGTCCCGTATACGTATTAGTACAGGGGTATCAAATCCTGGTGTTCAAGGGCCACTATACTGCATGCTCTACTCTTTTCCCTGCACCAACACACATGCTTCAACGGTTGAACTACCTCTTCATGTTCAACGGAAGCGTGTCAATGCCTTTTGATGCCAGTCAGGTGTATTGGAGCAGAAAAACCTCTAAAACATGAAGATAGTGGCCCTCATGGTGTCCCTGAGCAAGACATCTACTGGTAATCCCCAATTGCTCCCCGGGCACCTACATAGCTGCCCACTGCTCCACCTGAGTGTATCTCATGCAGTGTTGCCAGATTGGGCGGTTTACTGCCAATTGGGCGGTTTTCATTCTCTATTTTGCAGGTAAAAATTGCTTTGGGCGGATGGGGATAATTTGGGCGGATTTGGAGTCAGATCGGCGGTTTCCGAGTTAACCTATTAAACACATTTCAAACAATCATTCATCATTATTTCATAGCAAAGCTCCTCTGACCTTTCTCCATCACCGACTGGCTATTGTCAACTGCCAGGACGATCACTGCAGAGAACTATGGAAGCAGGAATGGATCATATTTACGAACAGGTGAGGCAGGGCCGTTTACACGGCGTGTATTTTGAGTGAAACCGCTCTTTTCTCTCTGCGGTTCTGACACCCCGTTGAGTGGGCTGGACAGTAGTGGCGGTACGTCAGAGCGGCCACCATATTGGATGTGGCAGAACTGCCAGTCAACTGATAGAAAGAAACGGACTTAACTTCATATTTAAGCACCGTTTTACAAAGTGTTTTTATGTTAATGCCCGTCATTCACACACACTAATATATGTGGAAAACAAACAGGCACCAAAGACAACATTTATAACTTTTAAAGTGATTATTAAAATTATTTATCTCTTAAGGTAAACACTAAACCAACAATATTTTGAGTACCCTGATGCATATATTGATATTAAAATATTTTGAGTGTTTACAACTACTAACGTGTGTAACACTATTACTGTGGTGATAAATATAGAAATATTCATATTGAACATTTAATTTGTGTCTATAATAAACAGATCCTTAAAGCCCCACTGACATGATTTTTTTATTTTCATAAAATTGCTCAAAATATATATATTTTATCATTTAAATATGTTCATTTTTGCAAACAAAATGCTAAATCACTTTAATTTTGCTTTAAAAGTGATTTTGAACTTCAAGCCGTGTTTAATCATGGGAAATCCAATTACACACGAACGCACCATCTGTGATGTAACACTGGGCAGAGGGCTCTGGTCTCTTTAATAGCGGACCATTTAAAACCAGACGAATTTAGCAATCTATGTGAAGATTTGAGCTATTTGTCTTCATTTTGGGAAGCAGAAAATAGTTTGGGTGATGGAACAAGAAACAACAGGATCTAATTTAGGTCTGATGCTGTATCAGACTTACCTTCATGTCGAGCTGCTCATACCTGCGCACTGTGACAAGCCCAGAGCTCTGCCCGGTGTGACATCACAGATGGTGCGTTCGGGTGTAATCAGATTTCCCATGATTAAACACGGCTTGAAGTTCAAAATCACTTTTAAAGCAAAATTAAAGTGATTTATCATTTTGTTTGCATAAAGGAACATATTTAAATGATAAAAATATATATTTTGAGCAATTTTATGAATAGTAAAAAATCATGTCGGTGGACCTTTAAATGTGACATGTTGATTTTATGAATAAAGAGCACCAATGATCACATTTAACTGATTTTGATTAATCACATCGACGAACATAAACACCGATATATCTTTACAGGAGTTGGGGGTATTGCGTGATGGGGCGGTTTTTAACAGACTTTTGGGTTGGAAAACCTCAACTATCTGGCAACACTGATCTGATGCGTGATGGGTTAAATGCAGTATTGGAACATACAATGATGACAACATAGCACTTTACTTTTCTTTACTCAAGGGCCAGGATTAGACACCCAGGCTTTTAGTGTCAAACCAGCAACACAATGTTCAGTCAGCCACAGGAAAGCTGCATGAAGTCTAACCTGTAGTTTCACACCCACCATGCATGAGTCTTTATCTGCGGTTCAATCTGTTAGTCAGCACAAACACAGCCTCTCCATTTTATCAGCTCTGACTCTTCCGTATTAAAACATGAAGAGACTTTTTGTGTGTGTACTACTGCCGCACAAAGTTCAGTCTTACACAACCTCCACGGCTGTATGTGTACTAGCAAGGTTACTTACATCGTGTTAATTTATTTAACTGAATTTAAAATGCCCCCTTTCCCCCCCAAATAAAAATAAATAATGAAGTCATCCCTTTCGACGCGCTTGATTTTTTTGAATGAAAGAAGTAAACAAACACAGTGAGGAGCGTTCACTGAAAGTTGACAGACAACTGATTTTAGCCAAGAGGCTCAGCAAATAAGAAGAGCTTAAAGAGATAAGTAGACACACGGGGAAAGAAAAATAAAAACGGGCAAACATTTAAAAAAATAAAAGCCCCAAAGATTAAAACACGCAGCGCATCAACAGGTGTATTGGCGACACCATTCAAACAGCGTTAGCATTAGCTGCTACTATTAACCACCTAAACATTCGCTTTAAGATTCATTTAAAACGGTACAGTTATATATATGAATAGTATATAAATATATCAGATAAATGACACAATCCCGCCTGGCTGACGAGTTCCGAAACCCCCACAAGCTAACACTTGGCTAAATTTAGCGTATTTAGCTTTAGCATGTGAAGCTAGCTAAGAATCTACTGTCTGACAGCTTCTATCGCCTCCACAGGATCATTAAAGGACGCTGTAAAGTTCGTTTCTTCATACCAGAGTCTCTCATCATCACTCCGGACATGTCCTCCTACTGCCGCCGCTCATTGTGTGACAGAAGATCAATGTACAGTCTGAGCCTCAGTCAGCAGTGTTGCCAGATCTCGCGATAGAAACAAGCGACCAGCTCCATGAAAAAACGAGCCCAAAACAAGCCCAGCTGGCAACCCACCATATTGTGAAATCAGAGGCAGTTCAATCATACATTTATTTTTTGGCATCACATAATATACACATCTAAATTATGCTTAACACGTTGAATTGCATACTTTTACATTATAAAAAAATATATACAGTATACTGTATATATATTTTGCATATGTAACATTAATTCAACTGTTATTTATACAAATTAATAAAAAAATATATACAGTATACTGTATATATATTTTGCATATGTAACATTAATTCAACTGTTATTTATACAAATTAATTCCATTAAGCCTCTGGGACTCATTAACCAGAGAGACTTGAATTTTAAATGAAGAGTGATGACAACAATGGACAACGACAACAACAGACAATCATAAAGGATGCATACAAATTATAAATGAAAAAAATCATAGATAGATAGATTAGAAAGATAGATAGATAGATTAGAAAGATAGATAGATAGATAGATAGATAGATAGATAGATAGATAGATAGATAGATAGATAGATAGATAGATAGATAGATAGATAGATAGATAGATAGATAGATAGATAGATAGATAGATAGATAGATAGATAGATAGATAGATAGATAGATAGATAGATAGATAGATAGATAGATAGATGGATGGATGGATGGATGGATGGATGGATGGATGGATGGATGGATGGATGGATGGATGGATGGATGGATGGATGGATGGATGGATGGATGGATGGATGGATGATGATGGATGATGATGATGGATGAGATAGATAGATAGATAGATAGATAGATAGATAGATAGATAGATAGATAGATAGATAGATAGATAGATAGATAGATAGATAGATAGATAGATAGATAGATAGATAGATAGATAGACTGTGAGTTTTGCAAAACTTGTCATAAGAATATTTTATTAGTGTTAATGTTAACCCACCAAGAATATGCTGATGAAGATTCCCAGTCATCCAGGACATGATGAATTCAAAAATGTTTAATGGAAAAACGACTGGGCTTTATTGGTATGTCAGTCAGACCTGAGCAGGCTAACGAGGAGAAGGAGTTGCGTGCAGCTTCCTGCTGCAGAGACAGGATGCTGAGGGAGCTCAGGGAAATGCCACATTACACTACTGTTAGGAATTTAAGCTTGTGCACTTTAACAAAAAGAATGCTTAAAGGAGTAAACAAGTAGCAATGCTTCATGCAGACTTTAAAGTGTCTGTGACATCATCTTTCTACTTTGCATAAAATGTTACAAGATATATATCTTGTATCATTCAACTATGTTCGTTTTAGCAAACAAAATGATATATTAATGAAAATTCCTTTCAAAGTGAGTTTAAAATTAAAAACCATGTTTCTTCACGGGACATCCGACTACACGCAAATGCAACATCTGTGACGTAGGAGGGAGAACGTCTTTAGAACGCCCCTTTCACATATTCATGGCGGTCAATAAATAAACCGACTAATTTAGCAATCTAAGTGAAGATTTGAGCGATTTGTCTTCAGTTTGGGAAGCAGAAAGTTAGATGAACAAGAAACAGCAGGTTCTAATTTAGGTCTGCACCCGTATTTATTTGAGTCTTACCTTTTCAGGAAGCAAGGGAGCTCCGAGGGGGGGGCAGCTTTGTTTATTCCATACTTGACGAAGTATTTCATCTTTTGGGAAAGTGAAAAGGCTCACTTGTTCACTGATGATATTAGAACACCCAAATGCGACACAACGTAACAGCATTTTTCAAGTTGTACAAAAATAATAATAATAATAATAGGCGATCTGGCAGAGAATGCGGATGCGTTATCATGGCAAACGCAGACTGAGCTTCTCCTTCCTACATCACAGATGTTGCATTCGCGTGTAGTCGGATGTCCCGTGAAGAAACATGGTTTTTAATTTTAAACTCACTTTGAAAGGAATTTTCATTAATTTATTTATTTATTTTGTTTGCAAAAACGAACATAGTTGAATGATACAAGATATGTATCTTGCAACATTTTATGCAAAGTAGAAAGATGATGTCACAGACGCTTTAACATCACCCTGCACAGGCTTTTACAACATGTGATTTGTGTAGGTGTGTGTGTGTTTATGTGGGTGTGTTTTGCATAAAAGTCAAACAGCATGGTGCAACATGCAAAAAACATAACAATCTTTATCTGAAAAAAAAAAAAAAAAAAGCCAGAAAAGAAATGTGTGTATAGTGTGCACTACCATCAATGTTTCTTGTTTTTGTGTGTCTAAATGGTTGAATTTGATATTAAATTCAGTTATGTGATTGCTGACACAGGTCACGCCACTGAACTAGAGAAAATGATGTTACTGCAGCGGCGTGTCAAAACGGCTGCTGTTCAAACTCATGCACAGGGTGAATCAGTAGCGTTCAAAGAAAGTGGCCCACTTTAAAATCCTGCAGCTTGATGATGCCAAAATAAGCAGCCATGTCTCTGGCTGCACTGATGCTGGAAGCCCTGTGGTATGTGGGGTTTCATTAGTGCCAAAATATGTTTATGTGTCTATGTAAAGTGTGTATGTAGTGTGCTGGGTATATGTAAGGTGATATGTTAAGTGATATGTTAGATGCATATGTTAGATGCATATGCTTAACATATCACCTTACATATAACTTAACATATGCACCTAACATATACCATATTTTCTGGTGTATAGGTCGCACCGGTGTATAGGTCGCATTGTCCAATTATAACCAATAGATTGGAAAAATCCCTAGATAGGTCGCACCGGTGTATAGGTCGCACCTACGTTTAGCTCTGCTGCAAATGTCTGCCACAGGAGCGCACAGCAAGGCTTTTAAGAAGATTAACACTTAAAAACAATTATTTGTTTGATAAAAATTATAGCAAATATGTGTCTGAGCTGAACTTTTCCTTAATAAATTACGTAATTGTGAAATGAGCTGGATTTAAAAATTTGTTTTGCCGAAAGTGATAACAAGCCACATATAGGTCGCACTGGTGTATAGTCAGAGTCAGAGTACTTTTATTAACATTGCACAAGTTTGCACCAGTACAGCGTGAATATGTACGCACAGTCATCCGAAAGGGGGGTGAGTGTGTGAAGCTGCTGCTATCAGACCACATGAGACATCATATCACATTATGTTCTTCAGCGCGGCCTCTCCCATCCGTATCGGGATGAAGGTCAAAGGTGTGAAAACAAGGAAAGAACCATGAGGGTCACAGCGTTGGTATTAAAAAAAGATGTATCACATTTTGTCTTTCATGACACCATATGAGACAGAAAAAACTATACCAGAAGCACATTTAAGACAATCACATGTTGCATTTTGAGACTGAGGCAGTGAGATTTCTGTCCATGAGACATTCCAGATAGCAAACAGTTCTGAGATTAAACCAGCCAGCCTCCGATAACGCTCATAGAAAAGTTCTCCGGGGGGTAGCGGTAGGTGCAGCTGTTTGCCTCAGCAAAACACGTCTCAGGAGAAATTTGACATCCAGCCTTTTCCAAGGTTGTTTAGGGTAAGTCAGATAAGGATTCCAAATATTTTTCACTTCAGGCAGACAGTATACAGCAAAACTCCTACTTACGACTCCATCGACCTACGAACAACGGGACCTACGAACATATCATATTTAATAAAAATATGAAATTACTGTATTAAAAAAAATAAAAAATAAAAAATATTTTTTAATTTTTTTGTGTTTAAATGTTCTTAATTTCATGTGTACATCACTTTGTTGCAGCTGTGGTTGTTTTAAAGGCTTTATAAATAATAATTATGATAAAAAAGATCATTTCTGATCATTTTTTAGCAATCTTGGGCAGCAGGAAGTAGGTCTTCAGTTTACACGGTCACAAATTAATGTAGAACACCGGACGCCATTTTAGGTTCAGTCACTGGGGTCTCCGGTCACAAATTAATGTAGAACACCGGACGCCATTTTATGTTAGCTGCCGGGAACCGGCCGAAGACTGGTGACCAGGATGGCTTCATATGGATTAATTACGAGCTGGAAACGTCTCTGTGAACTTTGTGGATGTCTCAGGCAGCAGCGGATTTATCGCTGATCGTGCCAGGCCGCCGCGAACACCTCCGGCCGGCCTGGCTACACCTCCGGCCTGGCTAGCTCCAGAAGCTAACACGGGAGCTAACACGGGAGCCGGCCTTTTGAACACTTGTGACCAGGATCGCATCATATGGATTAATTACTAGCTGGAATCGCTCTGTGAGCTCTGTGGACGTCTCAGGCTGGAGCAGGAGCTGCAGATTGATCGCGCCGCCGCTCCAACACCAGCTCATGGCTTGGCTAGCAGAAGCTAGCCAGCTAGCTAACACAGGTCTCGAGCAGCTGCGGTGGTTCACTCGCCGGCCGCCGCGCTGCTCGGCCCGACAACAATCAACGCATGGCAACCTAAGATGTCGGCTTTGACCATCTCAAAGTAAGAAAATATATTTTTATTTATTCTGTAAATGTGAATAGCAATGTTTAACATTACAGTACACTACTGTACATGCTTAAATGTGTGCGCGCGCTCCGTTAGCATGATAATAAAAAAAATAATAATAATTTCACCCCCTAGCTACGGCAGAATCGAGCTGCGAACCGTTCTTAGGTCCCTAAATCGTTCGTACCTCGGGGGTCACCTGTAATTTCCTTCAGCCTTGAGTCCTGCTGGGCAACTCTGATATGGTCCAATTCGGGACTTTTTCCACCGATCCAAGCTGTGGCCCTTAGATGTAGACCAACAGCGTCCAGAGTCCCAATCCGAGCGGATGATCTGCGATCCTCAGAGATCGTGTTCACCTTCCGGATTAGCTCGTAAACAGCTACAGTATATAGGTTGCAGGCCTTGAAAAAACCATAAAAAGATGCGACCTATACACCGGAAAATACGGTACACCTATTACCTAACATATCACCTTACATAAATAATAAATAAATAAAGTGCTATGTGTTGTCATCATTGTATGTTCCCATACAAAGATGAGATTGGCTCTGGGCAGCCATACACACCATGCTACGTAAACGCTTGACATTGACACATAAACATATTTTTGGCACTAATGGAACCCCATATTGACCGATCCATGTTTTTTTAACAGGTATCATGGAAACACCGACTGCGAGCGTTTACCAGATGGAAGAGATGACAAACCTGTTTTGTGGTGCTGGTTGTTTTTATGAGGTCTTCCCAGGGGTGCGAGGGCTTGTTTCATGGCTTCCTGGCTTCTGCTGGCTTTCTTGTACTTGTCGATCCACTCAAACTTGGGGACTTGCATGGGAGACCTGCAAACATCTGGAAAAAGACAAACAGTGAGACCAAAAGAAGATTAGTGTGAATGTTCAGGAAGCATTTACAATATTGTGATCAATTTTTATTCCGTACATTTTTTGGCACAATTCTCATCCCACAGTTTTCAGGCTATTTCAACAAAATCATATATCAAAAGGTTCAGCTTCAGTACAATGCTGTTATGACTTTTGGTATTGGTGCAGCTTTAGCTTTTTGAAATATTTAGCCTTTTCTGTCATTTTTTTCCTCATAAAATGAATTGAGCTTATTTTACAACCTTTAGCTTTTTAGATGTGTTTACAACCTTTTACTGCTCCTTTCACATTTTGTTCTGGTTCAGCTTCTTTCAGCTTCCTTGTGCAAATTTAAACTTGTTTTTTTTTTTTCAGTTAATTTCAGCTGGGGTTTTTTCTTCATTTTTTTTGTGCTCTTTCAGATTATTTCTGCCAACGACCACATTTTTGTGCTTTTTCTAACTTCTTTATGCTAATTTCAATTTGTGTGCCTTTCAACTTATTTCTGCAAGTATCAGCTTTTTTGTGTTTGTTTTGCTATTTCAGCTTTATATAGATGTTTTATGCAAATGTATGCTCTTTCAGCTAATTCCACATTTTTTGGTACTCTTTTCAACTTTTTCCAGCCCAATTCAGCAAAAAATGTGCTCTCTCCATTTCCTTCTTGTAATTTCAGTCTCTTTCTGCCTTTTTTTAGCTACTTTTCAGCTGTTTTTTTTGGTGTGAATTTCTTTTTTCTTTTTTTCAGATAATATCACTTTTTTTCAGCAAACATGTTCTTTCTGTTTTCATCTGCTAATGTAACCTTGTTCGATCTTTTTAGCTACTTTTTTGTGCATTTTTGACTTTGTAGCTAATTCCAGTTGTTTTTAGATAAGTTCTATTTTGGGGGTAATTTCTGCTACTTTCAGCCTAATTAACCTATTTCTGCAAATTCAGCTTGTTATGCTCCTTTCAGCTTTTATCTGCTAGTTTCAGCTCTTTATGCTATTTCAGCTATACTATTTAGCTGTTTTATTCTAATTTCAGGCTTCTAAACTAATTCTAGATTTTTGGAGCTCATTTGAGCTCTTTCTATTTACTTCTGGTAGTTTAAGCTTCTGTCTGCCTTTTCAGCTACTTTTCAGCTAATTTTTGCTAATTTCAGCTTTTTTTAAAGCTAATTTTCTAAATCTTGCGCTTATTTCTGCTTATTTATTCCCACTTCAGCAAATATGCTTTCTTTCAACTTTATTTTGCTAATTTAGGCTTGTTTTTTCATTTCACCTTCCTTACAGCATGTTTTGGTTTAGCTAGTTTCAGCTGCTTCTCAGCAAGTTCTTCAGCAATATGCATTCACACCTGCATTTTCACAGGAAATGCAATCACTTTATTATTATTTCGGATGTCTGTGCAAACGCTTTAGTAGCTCATTGTGGAATGAACTGGTCTTCATCAAGTGTTCTTGTGATGCTTCTACTCCAGAAGTAGTAACCGTCTGGGGAATGTGACACATCCATAAAAGTTAAAGAGTTTTTCATCCTTTCAAAAGCCCAGAAGCAAAAGTATAAACAATTAGGTATCGCACAGGAAGTGTCTTGTTTAAACTGAACCGTTAATCTCTAGTGGAAGTAAATGATGAGATCAGTTTCACAGAATTTAGTAAAGTAACTCGGACTGATACAACAGAATAAATTAATGTTCATGTTTGTGCTGTTGTGGTGCTTGAATTAACTAAATATTCAAACTTCTGCTTCCTCACAAAGTGTGAGTGTTTTAAGGACGGCGTGCACACACACACATCAGCTCAACCTACCACTCCACGCCTTGTTGACTTCACCGAGGAAATGGCGAGAGTGGGACCCAAACGGAAGTCTGATCTCTAACTCTTCGTCCTTGTAGCTCATTCTCACCCTGGGATCAGCTCCTTCGATCAGACACAGCGTTCATTTTCAAGCGGTTTGCACTTGCAAGACATCACAACTGAGCTTTGATCAAATAAAAAATAAATAAAAAAAGGGCGGGGGGTGGTGGTAACTCACCCACAACCACAAGCTGTTCTGGTGAGGAAACTAAAAATGAGTGCAGCAGAAGAAGCATGTGAGAATACCTCAAAGAAATTACTGCAACATCTTGATGTTCGGTCCAAACAATAATAATAATGATAAAAATAACAATAATGATAACAATAATTATAATAGTAATAATAATAGTAAAGCTACATTTGTACCAGAATATTTATTTCTAAAAATATATGTGAGCTGATGCAGAAAATATGTAAATTCTCTTTACCTTCGACAATGGCAAAGTCAAGCGAGATGGGTATGATGTTCTCCAGGGAAACATCATCGGCTGTGATGGCCATTCTTCGATGGGTGTACATAAAGATTCTGCAAGTGACACAATTGGATTACATGACTTTAAAAAAAAAAAAAACTTAAAACCATAAGAATATATACAGGTGGTCCCCAACTTACGAGCGAGTTCCGTTCCTCCGACTATCGCGCAAGGCGAAATCTCGTACGTCGGAACACGAAACACGTGTTCTCGTAAGTCCGGATTTTCGGTCGTAAATCGGAAAATTAATGCTAGCGCTACTACGAACACTCGTTTTTCATCACAAATGTTCATACTAGTTCATAAACATGCTCAGAAACTTGTTTCCAAACGGTTAACTAACACACTTTCATCTAAAAACACATAAAAGTGCTGTATTTTCTGTATGTTCTTTACAAATTTACTGCTCGTTAAGTTCGGAACCTCATATGTAAGAGCGCTCGTAAATCGGGGACCACCTGTATATAAAAAAACATGCATAAAAAACATGTTTATCAGGTTTTAGACAAAAAAATGGTATGCTTATACAGTATTTTCTGGTGTATAGGTCGCACCTGTGTATAGGTCGCATTGTCCAATTATCACCAATAGATTGGAAAAATCCCTAGATAGGTCGCACTGGTGTATAGGTCGCACCTACGTTTAGCTCTGCTGCAAATGTCTGCCACAGGAGCGCACAGCAAGGCTTTTAAGAAGATTAACACTTAAAAACAATTATTTGTTTGATAAAAATTATAGCAAATATATGTCTGAGCTGAACTTTTCCTTAATAAATGAACGTAATGTGAAATGAGCTGGATTAAAAAATTTGTTTCACCGAAAGAGATAACAAGCCATATGTCGCACCTGAGTATAGGTCGCAGGCCTTGAAAAAACATAAACAGGTGCGACATATACACCGGAAAATACAGTAGTCCTTTTTAAGGCAACTATAGTCTATAACTCAATACTGTATAGGAAATATCAGTTAAAAACAAGGAAATAAAATTTGTATAGATCAGTAAATTATATATTGTTTTGCAGAAGATGCTGAAACTTACGCATGCTCATTTCCAGACTCCACCAATCCCAGCAGTCTGCTCTCTGACAGGTCAGCATAGAAGACGTCACATTGGACCGCATGTTCACGGATCGGTTAAAGAAACTATTACCTGTAATTAATTCTTGGTATAATTATTTGACAATAAAGTGGCAAACTGATCCACTCAAAACACAAAAGGAGTTATAACATATTCTGAGCACTGATTGCATGAGGCTGTTGTTTAAAATTAGCTATTAACTATTTATTGTAAACTCTGTCCCCCTGTTAGCAAAATATCTCATAACCCATTGGAAAGATTTTAATGAAATTTTCAAGAAATAATTATTGGATGTGTTTGTATAAACATTTCACTTCTGGAGTCTTTGCAATTTAAGAATGCTGCCCTAGCCAACTGGATTTAGAAAACCACAAAATAGCTAAAATTCTGTCAATTTTACTAATTTTGTGCTAAAACTTTGCATATAGTTGTAGGCGAGACGCCTTTACAACTAATATTGGTTGATTGTGCTCATTGTGCAAGATCTTTGCTTCAAACTTTAACATTATATTTTGGAGTCAACACAGTTTGTCTGTTAGCAAAATATCTCTCGTGAACTATGCTGGTGAAGATTCTCAGTCGTCCAGGACATGATAAATCAAAAAGGCGTTCAATTCAAGATCAACTGGACTTTATTTGTAACAGAAGACGTTTCGCTTCTCATCCGAAAAGCTTTGAATTGATAAAGCTTTTCGGATGAGAAGGTCTGATGCTAAACATAGTCAGTGGTTATGCTCCACAGGTTGGATGTGATGGGGAGGAGAAAGATAAATTTTGGAAAGATTTGGATGAAGTGATAGAGAGTATTCCCAGGGAGGAAAGAGTGGTGATTGGAGCAGACCTGAATGGACATGTTGGTGAAGGAAACAGAGGGGATGAGGAAGTGATGGGTAGGTTTGGTGTCAAGGAAAGAAACCAGGAAGGACAGATGGTGGTGGATTTTGCCAAGAGAATGGAAATGGCTATAGTCAATACCTATTTCCAAAAGAGGGAGGAACATAGAGTGACCTATCCACAATATTCCTGAAGGTGGCACTGTATTTGCGATTATGGGACTTACTTCCGTTTTGACCCCGGAAGTAGAATTTCTGCATTGGCTCCTCGTTGTTTACTTGTTTATCTGTGCGCATCGTAGAAGTTCTGTTAAAGTTCTGTTTTCTGTTATTTTGAGCTAATATTGTCATGAAGATGTCTTGTGGAGCTCGGGTACCTGTTGTGCTGTTCGTGGCTGTAAGAATAATCAGACGAAGCTGAATTTGTGGCTGCAACTAGTGTGTGTTGAACATGCTCCGAAAACAAAAACCTGCATCCTTCTTTGTGGCTGGACTACGAGAAACCACCTGAAAAAAGACTCTGTATCCTCCAGAGGAACGAGAACACCAGGTATGATTTAAGAGACAGCTTTTAGTTTAATGATTTTATTTAGTCAGTGATTAAATGATACTATTTTCGTGCATAACTGGCAAATAAACACACGCACCTATATACTGTATGTATGCTGTCTGTGTATATTTATTTATACTGTATATATAATATAGGTGTCTGTTGTGTTTATTTATATATATATATATATAATATAGGTGTGTGTGTGTGTGCGTGGGTTTCTTTTATATATAATCTAGGTGTGTTTGTGTGTGTTCATAAATGAACCCTAATGTTTGTATACTGTACTTTTCTTTTCCTCCTTTCTGTTATATTTCTGCATAAGGTGAGTTCCAGGGATGGATGATGCTCCAGTTGGTCCAGGGATGGATGGATGAAGCTCCAGTTGGTCCAGGAGATGGATGACGCTCCAGTTGGTCCAGAAGTTTGTGTGCAGTTATGTACCACAGCAACAAATGAGTGAAAATATAATTTCTATAAATAAATCTGCGTTTGAAGTGCATTTGGTGTTGCTGTGTTTCACCTTCTTTATTTCAATAAGATACGTTGTTTAATGTCTAATGAGAAGTTCTACTGCAAATAAAAACACTAGATGTGATTGTTTTTTTGGCAACTTACCAGTTTAGTTTTTTATTGACAAGTACAAAACTTAAAAACATGCATGTTGCTGTGGTTCCTCCTCCAGGAGGAGATTGATAAGAATAAAAGCTATAATTATAAATTTTAGGCTGATTGTTAACTCTAAATTGACTCTGGGTGTGAGTGAGACAGGTCCCTCTTGTAAATGAGTCCCCGTGGCTCAACGAGGCAAGCCTGTATAAATAAAGGTTGAATGAATGAATGAATAAACTAAAAACATTTGAAACTGAATACAATATGAGAACTGTGGGTGATTTGATGTCTTTTAATGAAAATGATTGGCTGCAGAATAAATACCAGAATAAATACCAGGTCAAATACACTCTTCAACAAGAAATGATGGGCAGTTTCTGATTTTAAACAAACTGGAACAGATTCCTCATCATGTGGGACCACTGGACGACCACTGGACGACCACTGGACGACTGGAGCAAGCAGCAAACCCCTCCGGAATCCAAGACGATGGAACTTGGCCCTTCACTCGTCTGTACCTTAAAAAAAGAATAAAACTGTCATGTTTGCATCACAAAGTCTAAAATAAGACCAAGTTTGCTACTCAAAGTAGAAAGAATAAATACAGTTGCTCCTACATTTTTTACTCATTCACAAAGATATACTGTAATGTTCAATTTTATATTGATTTCAGTAATTTTATCTTAGATTTACTTTAATATTTTTGAATTATTGTGCCAGGTGCTTGTGTCATTACTTGTTCTTCTGCTCCTGCGTCTCAGAGTAAGTGTGTCTGTCAACTTCAGCGTGGGAGACCAGTCTGTGACTTGTGTGCAGGCCTTCCTGAAAATATAAATATTTCAATAGAACAAATGTAGTAATAACCAAAAGATGAGCTTGTGTTATGGAATATTTTCTGTACAAACAGCATCCCACTGCTTTATTCACATGAGAGTAACAGGGACCTACAATCAAAACAGTACTACAGTACAGTATGTATGTGCAGTATGTATGTATATACTGTATATATAGTGTGCATACAGTATACACATACACACAGCATATGTATGTACTGCAAATGTATTACACACACATGTAGTTATATTATTTATCCACAGATTTGTTTAGTAAATACTTTAACAGATGCTAACGCTACATGCTAAGCTAACCACAGCTAGTAGACGGTGCTAAATCATGAAGAAAAAAACAACAACAGCTCCAACACAGAGAAAATTATACTCTCACATTGTTCTGAAATTGTTTCACAAAATGATTTATGTAGAATATTTTGTTTACCGGAGAAAACGTGATCTGAACACGACGTCTTCGGGAGCAGATCCGGCAGAGGAGGTGCAGCTGTCAGCTCCTCCGATGGAGATAAATCCTTCACGTTTACTTATTTTTGGGATGAAGTGAAAACTGCACTTTGAACAAACGTCTACCCGACAGCAACACCCACTAACCCAACACGAAGTAACCATTGCAATTAATTAGAAATAAACAAAACAAAAAAACAAAAGTGAAAAATACAGCCAGTAGACTGGGCTTTAACTGCTGCTCTCACTTCAGGCGGAAGTCGTTCCCATAATTCGCGCAAGGCATCATGGGGCGTAGGAATATTGTGGATAAGAGTGGAGGAAGGAGTACACAGGTCGACTACATTCTGTGTAGAAGAGGAAACCTGAGGGAGATTGGAGACTGTAAGGTTGTAGCAGGGGAGAGCGTGGCCAGACAGCATCGGATGGTTGTGTGTAGAATGACTGTTGTTGCGAAGAAGAGAAAAAGAGTAAAACCAGAGAAGAAGACCAAATGGTGGAAGCTAAAGAAGGAAGAATGTTGTGAGAAATTCAGAGACGAGCTGTTAAAGGCTCTGGGTGGTAAGAAAGAGCTTCCAAGTGACTGGGCTACTACAGCAACAGTAATTAGAGAGACAGGTAGGAAGGTACTTGGTGTGTCATCTGGACAGAGAATGGATGATAAGGAAACCTGGTGGTGGAATAGTGAAGTGCAGGATGCCATTCAAAGAAAGAGATTAGCCAAGAAGAAATATGACAGTGAGAGGACTGAAGAGAGGAGACAGGAATATAAGGAGATGGGACATAGAGCAAAGAGGGAAGTAGCTAAGGCAAAGCAGAGGGCGTACAATGAGTTATATGGGAGACTGGACACTAAAGAGGGCGAGAAGGACTTGTACCGATTGGCAAGACAGAGGGATCAGGCTGGAAAGGATGTGCAGCAGGTTAGGCTTATTAAAGATGGGAATGGGAATGTTCTAACAAGTGAGGAGAGTGTGATGGGAAGATGGAAGGATTACTTTGAGGAGCTAATGAATGAAGAGAATGAAAGAGAAAGAAGAGTGGAGGTCATAGAAACTGTGGACCAGGAAGTGGGAAAGATTAGTGAGGGTGAAGTCCGGAAAGCTCTGAAAAGAATGAAGAAGGGGAAGGCAGTAGGACCTGATGACATACCAGTGGAGGTTTGGAAATGTCTTGGAGAGATGGCAGTGAGGTTTTTGACTCAAATATTTAATGGAATATTTGAGGGTGAGAAAATGCCTGAAGAATGGAGAAGAAGTGTGCTGGTTCCCATTTTTAAGAACAAGGGTGATGTACAGAGTTGTAGCAACTACAGGGGAATTAAGTTGATGAGCCACACAATGAAGATCTGGGAGAGAGTTGTGGAAGCAAGACTTAGACAAGATGTGACTATCTGTGAGCAGCAGTATGGTTTCATGCCAAGAAAGAGCACCACAGATGCCATCTTTGCTTTGAGGATGTTGATAGAGAAGTACAGAGAGGGTCAGAAAGAACTCCATTGTGTGTTTGTGGATTTAGAAAAAGCATATGACAGGGTACCAAGAGAAGAGGTGTGGTATTGCATGAGGAAATCTGGAGTGGCAGAAAAGTATGTTAGACTGGTACAGGACATGTATGAGGACAGCAGGACAGTGGTGAGATGTGCTGTGGGAGTGACAGATAGCTTCAAGGTGGAGGTGGGATTGCATCAAGGATCGGCTCTGAGCCCCTTCTTGTTTGCTCTGGTGATGGACCGACTAACAGATGAGGTCAGGCAGGAATCCCCATGGACTATGATGTTTGCAGATGACATTGTGATCTGTGGTGAGAACAGGGAACAAGTGGAAGAGAACTTGGAGAGGTGGAGGTATGCTCTTGAAAGAAGAGGAATGAAAGTCAGTCGTAGTAAGACAGAGTACATGTGTGTGAATGAGAGGGAGGCCAGTGGAACAGTGAGGCTACAAGGAGCAGAGGTCACAAAGGTGCAGGACTTCAAGTACTTGGGGTCCACTGTCCAGGAAAATGGGGAATGTGGTAAAGAGGTGAAAAAGAGAGTCCAGGCAGGATGGAGCGGATGGAGAAAAGTTTCAGGAGTGATTTGTGACAAAAAGGTGTCAGCAAAGGTCAAAGGAAAAGTTTACAAGACAGTGGTGAGACCAGCTATGTTGTATGGTCTGGAGACAGTGTCATTGACAAAAAGACAGGAGAAAGAACTGGAAGTGGCAGAAATGAAGATGCTGAGGTTCTCCTTAGGAGTGACAAGGATGGATAAGATCAGGAATGAGATCATCAGAGGTACAGCACATGTTGAACAACTGGGAGATAAAGTTAGGGAGGCCAGACTGAGATGGTTTGGACATGTCCAGAGGAGGGACAGTGGGTATATTGGTAGAAGGATGTTAGAAATGCAGCTGCCAGGAAAAAGACAAAGAGGGAGACCAAAGAGGAGATATATGGATGCAGTTAGAGAGGACATGGAGGTAGTTGGAGTGAGGACAGACGATGCAGAGGACAGAGTGAGGTGGAGGAGGATGACTCGCTGTGGCGACCCCTGAAAAGGGAAAAGCCGAAAGAAGAAGAAGAAGAAGAAGGCCTCCCCCTTCACTGGTGACAAATCAGCAGCTGGTGAACCAACGCTGCCCCCTTGTGGATAATATGCGTTACTGCAGCAGCATGAAAAGGCTATTTATGGGAAATAATTGCTGCCGACTTAACCCGTTTCTCTTCTAAAACACGAGCAAACTGCAAATGCGCTTTCTGAACAGCAATTCGTCCACACATTCACGTGGTTCCTTTGAGGGAACATGAAGTCTGTGGGTCCAAACACAGTCCCCCTCGAGGCCTCGCGCTTCAGCAGAAAGGGTTTTGATTAAGTTTGAAGAAACTAAACCACAACAGGCACAAAAGGATACTATAACGCAGTTTTCTTCTCTTCGCAAAGTTTCTTCAATTGCGATGGACTGATCCATTGTGAAGACTTGACTGACAAGTTCGGAAACACCCACTCCAAAAAAAAAAAAGTATAAATATTTGTGGACAAAAATAAATAAAAATCTCTGTGGAGCCCCGAGTGACCCAGTTATCTCTCTCTGAGGAGTGAACAGGAGACACAATCCAGCGGTTCTGCTCGGTCGGACATGTCCCCTCCTTCTTCGAGCCAGATGTTTTTTTCTTCCTCCTCCTCTCTGCTGCTGACCCAGTTCTACGCGCGCGCTCTGCCACGCACCGGTTTGGATCGCTCTTGCAACCAGAGTGACGTCACTCAAGGGAAAGTCAAAAGTCAAAGTCTATGTTTATGTTTATGTTTATTAAATGTGTTCATTTTTTTTTTTTACAAAAGAAACACAATACAAGACAATCCCATAAATGATAATGTACAAAATATAAAAAAATGAAAGGTAGCAGAAAGAAGAATAAATCTTATTATATCTGCCCCTTTTTTCAAACAATCAGATTAAACAATAATAATCTTCCACCAACAGTACAAAATGACTTACTCTTTCTAATCAGATTAAACAATAATAATCTTCCACCAACAGTACAAAATGACTAACTCTTTCTAATTTTCTAACTAATACAATACACAATACTTCATTATATATATATATTTTTAACAAATTCATTTTGATCATTTTCTTAAATGTAAACATTGACTTGGCATTTTTAACTTCATTCTCCAAGCCATTCCATAATCTAATTCCCTGATTGAGGTAGAACGTCCCTTCAAACTGAATTGTGGTTTTACAAACATCTCTGTTCCCTTAAGGTTACAACAACTTTGTCTTTTAACAAAATGCATTTGGATATTTAAAGGTAATGCGTTATTCTGAGCCCTATACATAACTGATAAAATATTATAATCTACCAAATCATGGAACTTCAATAACTTCAGTTGATAAAATAATGTACTTGATGGATGACGGTAATGTTTTCTAGTGATAATTCTTACAGCTCTTTTCTGTAATACAAAAATAGGCTTTGTGATTGTTTTACACGCATTCCCCCAAACATCAATACAATAGATTAAGTGTGGAACAATGATTGTGTTATACAACAAATACAGAGCTTTATCATTCAATAGGTCTCTGACTTTGTACAGTACTGCTATCGATTTAGCTATTTTTATTCTTACAGAATTTATGTGTTGTTTCCATGTCAGTTTGTCATCAATGATAACACCCAAAAACTTCACCTCACTCACTCTACAAATCTCAACACCCTCAATTTTGAGTGGAACATCAACAGTTTTCTTTTTATTACTGAATATCATGTAATTAGTTTTTTCTAGATTTAATGATAATTTATTGATTTTAAACCAAGTTTGTATTTTGACAAATTCTGTCTTTATCAATTCCAACATTTGTTCTATATCTTCACCTAAACAGAAAAAAGTGGTATCATCAGCAAAAAGTACACATTTAAGGAGTCCTGACACATTTACCAAGTCATTCACATATAAAATAAATAGCTTTGGTCCAAGTACAGAGCCTTGGGGAACTCCACATGTGATATTACAGAGGTCAGATCTTACATCATTTATTTGTACAAATTGTTTCCTATCTTTTAAATAGCTAGATACCCACTGTAATGCTGGTCCTCTAATACCATATTTGTTCAATTTTTCAAGGAGAATGGTGTGATCAATAGTATCGAATGCTTTTTTAAATCAACAAAAATACTGACACAATATTGTTTTTGATCGACAGCAGTAGTTATTTGTTCCATTAATTCCATGAGAGCCATTGATGTAGAGTTTTTAAATAAAAACAATAAAGTCAACTTTATTGTCAGAACTGCAATATGTACAGGACATACACAGGATTGAAATTGCGTTTCTCTCAGTCCCTCGGTGCAACAGTAACCATTTAAACACTAAAACACTGAAACATTTAATAAACATAAGCATAAAATAGTAAAAGTGTAACACTGTCCTGAGTTTTTGCATAGTAGTATAAAAGTATGAAAATTTACACCAACACTAAAACACTAAACATTTAATGAACATAAGCATAAAATGAAATAATAAAAGTGTAATACTGTCCTGAGTTTTTGCATAGTAGTATAAAAAGTATAAAAAGTATATCTATAAAATAAACTGAAGGTTCTAGCATTGACATTTGCAAAGAGTGGCAAAGCAGCATATGAGTTAATGTACACAGTATATGTATGAGGTAGTTGATGTTGGTATATGATGTTGGGCAGCACGGTGGCACAACTGGTAGAGCTGCTGCCTCTCAGCGAGAAGGTTGCCGGTTCAAATCCCGGTCCGGGGCCTTTCTGGGTGGAGTTTGCATGTTCTCCCCGTGCATGCGTGGGTTTCCTCCGGGTACTCCGGTTTCCTCCCACAGACCAAAAAACATGCTTGTTAGGCTGATTGGTGACTCTAAATTGACCCTAGGTGTGAGTGTGAGAGTGGATGGTTGTTTGGTGTGAGTGAGACAGGTCCCTCTTGTAAATGAGTCCCCGTGACTCAACGAGGCTAGCCTGTATAAATAAAGGTTGAA
>JBBPBX010019650.1:0-44246 GCA_038048925.1 Garcialebias charrua | reverse complement strand
TGGTATGTCATCAGGTCCTACTGCCTTCCCCTTCTTCATTCTTTTCAGAGCTTTCCGGACTTCACCCTCACTAATCTTTCCCACTTCCATGTCCACAGTCTGTATGACCTCCACTCTTCTTTCTCTTTCATTCTCTTCATTCATTAGCTCCTCAAAGTAATCCTTCCATCTACCCATCACACTCTCCTCACTTGTTAGAACATTCCCATTCCCATCTTTAATAAGCCTAACCTGCTGCACATCCTTTCCAGCCTGATCCCTCTGTCTTGCCAATCGGTACAAGTCCTTCTCGCCCTCTTTGGTGTCCAGTCTCCCATACAACTCATTGTACGCCCTCTGCTTTGCCTTAGCTACTTCCTTCTTTGCTCTACGTCCCATCTCCTTATATTCCTGTCTCCTCTCTTCAGTCCTCTCACTGTCATATTTCTTCTTGGCTAATCTCTTTCTTTGAATGGCGTCCTGCACTTCACTATTCCACCACCAGGTTTCCTTATCATCCATTCTCTGTCCAGATGACACACCAAGTACCTTCCTACCTGTCTCTCTAATTACTGCTGTATGAGTTTTTAAATCTCTGAATCCAAGTCTGAACGTTGTTATATGCGCAGGCTTTAAAGTTACTGATCCTAGCTATGAGACATTCATCACATCAACACTTCAAAAAGTTCAGCTCTTAATGAAAAAACTAACTGATGTTGTCAACAAGCCCTGGACCAGATTAAAGCCCTGCCCTGATGATGAAGAGTGATTCAACCATTCAAGAGGTATTGTTCTTTTATTATTATTATTATTATCTAAATAACCTTTTTTTTTTATCGTAATCTTATTAACTTGTTTTTTTTTTACCTCTTTGTTTTTTATTTCCAGTCTGGGACAGAGCTGCTCTCTTCCACTTCAGGGAAATCCCCCTGCAGCTAAGAAGTGTGTGATGACTGAACTGAACTCTGAACTTTTCCAGGACCTGTCCCACCAAGAAGAGGTTGTGAGTACAATAATGAGGACAAATACAGCCACACTACTGCTACTGGACAAAAACTTGATTAGTTAGATTGTAAACAGTCTGTTGCTGCTTATTGTTCTGGTTCTGACTGTTATTGTATTCATTAAGATTTTTATTATTGTTAGTATAGTTCAAAGGTGGGCGCCAGACCGCTTGGGAGCGCTAAAGCGCTAATCCGCTTACAGTGGACCTAAACTTTTTGTCAGCGTTTTTGTGGATTGACTAACTTTTATAATTCATAAGCGGATTTGTGCTATTTTTATTTAAAATGCAGTACCGCTAATAACTAATTATCTATCAGTAAAAACCAATAAACTTATTTACAAGCTCTTATGCTGCTTGTTTTACCTTTTTCCCCACCATAAAGAGCAGAGAGGAGGAAGGGTTGGAGGGGGGAGGGGGGGCAGAGCGGAGAACAGACTCGGATCTACCATGTAGGTAAATGATGCCGTTGCCTGGGGATCCCATCAGCATGGGGCCCCGGCCCCGCCGCGCCCCGGCCAGTCACCTACATCCCTAACATTGATCCTGCTTGTTAATGTACATTTAACATAAAAATAATTATAGTTACGATGAAAACGATCATTAAATACGCAATAAAAAAAAACGGTCGATTTCTTTATCCCCCTACTAAAAATGGACTATTCCATCTTGACATCTTCCGGGCAAGGGTGTAACTTTAGGTCTAACATTGGGGGGGTTATGTTATCTACCTATTTATTTATCGAATAAATAACTTTTTTTATGATTCAGGATATTTTAGGGTTAAAATATATTGTAATGCTTTTACTGTGATTTACTGTGATTTACTTAACTTTCCTGTTTTCTCTGTATTTATTCTGCTCCTTTTTTGTTCCACATAGGTTCAACAAGTAAGAAAAAAACTCACTATTTTTCTGCATTTTTTTCAGCCATAACACATATTTTACATTTTTAAGATTTATTATATAACATACCTCAATTTCACAATTTTCAAAGAGTGTGTATTTACCTGGTTCACTACGGTTTAACTAGGAAAAATTACAACAAATGATTCAAATACAGCCATAATATGACAAGAGCAGAGTAAAACCCTGCATCATACCTGTCAAGTTTTGGATTTAAAAATAAAGGAAATTTTCTGCCGGGTACGCCGAGCCATCCCACTAGCCCAGGGATCTGCAACCTTTATGATCAAAAGAGCCATTTCTGCCCCTTTGTTCACTAAATTAAACGTTTCCGGAGCCACAATACCTGCTACAACTGGGATTCTCAACTGGTGGCCCACAGACCACTTTAAGTTTGTTAAAGGACAATTTTCTGACCTGTAGTTTTCTGGCCATTGTAAAGCTGAAAATATCTAATGATTTGTTGATATTTTTACATTTTAAGACTAAAAAAGACCAGATGGAAAAATAATGTGATCTTTCCCAATTAAAAAATAAAATAATGAACTATGCAGGTCTAGGTAAATTATTTTAATCGTGGAAAAATTAAATATCAGAGTCAGAGTCAGAGAGTCTTTATTGTCATTTGCACCGCATGTGGTACATGTGATGAAAACGAGATTATGTACACGGGGTCCCAGTTACATCCAACAACAATCCAAATATCCTACTTCAAATAAATAAAGTTTGCGGGATAATGTTATTTTCTCTGGGATTCCGGAGGGGGCGGAGGAAAATCCGGAGGCCTTGGTTCGGGACTTCTTTCAAAAACAGCTAAAGTTGCCGAGTGAAACCATTAAAGCAATTACTTTTCATCGAGTTCACCGCCTCGGTGCTAAACGGCCTGGGAACACTAGACCGCGCCCGATAATAGCTAAATTCGAACATTATAAACAAAAGGAACAGGTTAAAAGCCGAGGTAGGGAACTACGTGGGACACATTTTAGTATGAACGATCAATATCCTGCAGAAATCCTGAGCAGAAGGAAAGTACTATTCCCGATAAGAAAGAAAAATATAAGCGAAGGAATAAGAGCTAACATCTCCGTGGATAAACTCTATATAAACGGTCAGCTGTTTAGAGATCCAGAAACTACTCCTTGGCTTTATTAGCCATATGATCAAGGTAAGAACTATATCGGTTGCTAATATTGATTAATATTATTAAATATAGTATTTGTTAATATTACTTACCAGATATATTTAATTTTTTTTCAGCACAGCTCGGTGGTGGGACACACTCAGATAGTGGTGATACACAAGGTGGGATGACACTTGATGTGGTAAGAGGGTGTTTTTGTTGTTTTTTCTTATCTGAATTATGTTTCCATGTATATCATTTCTCTTTGTTTTCTTGTCTATATTTTTCTAACTCAACAATTATCAGCGCACAAGCACAAGGGTTCACACACGTCTTTGTATATCCATACAATTACTTTATGAATGAAAACTTCCCTGATTCATTTTCAAAAGAAACAGCAATTACTTTATTTAAAAATCATATATAGTTATTCATTAAGGGATATGTTTTTGTCTGGATATATTACTATCTTATATATTTCAGATAATGGGTGTGGTTTAGCTATATTATCATTAGCACAGGTATGGGTACCTTAGGGTTTGTCACATGGAACATTAATGGAGCCGGTAGCCAACGTAAAAAATATAGAATTTTTAACAAGATTAAAAGATTAAAGGCAGATGTTGTATTACTCCAAGAAATTCATAAATTGGCCTCAACTGTGGAGGAGCTTAAATCTTCAGAGTTTCCTAATGTATTCTCAGCATGTTATAATTCAAGACAAAGAGGGGTGGCAATTTTAATACATAAAAATGTTAACTTCACAGTATTAGATCAGGTTATAGACCCGCACGGTAGATATATAATATTAAAGTTATCAATATTTAGACAAAATTATTGTATTGTTAGCATATATGGACCGAATGTAGACGACGCAGCTTTTTTTCATGATTTTTTTTCCACCCTATCAAATCACATGGATTCCTCACTGGTGATGGGAGGTGATCTCAACTTTGGTTTAGATGACAAATTAGACAGACTGAATGCAGCGGGAACTCAACGCAGTTGGCAATCTATAAATATAGTTAAACAGTATATGAATGATTATGGGCTCTGCGATGCATGGCGTTGTTTTCACCCTGATAGCAAAGAATATTCTTTCTTTTCACATGTGCATCACTCATATTCTCGTCTAGATTATTTCATAGTAAGCAATTCATTGATGACAAACATTTCAGACACTAAGATACACCCTATTGCTGTCAGCGATCATGCACCAGTTACTGTAAATTTAGATTAAAAAAAACAACAACAAAAAATATAAATTGGAGATTAAATACATCACTGCTACAAGAAGAAGAATTTTTGCAATATTTTAAAAAAGAATGGGCATCGTATCTAGAGTTTAATGACTTGCCAGGAACTTCAGCATGTACACTTTGGGAGGCTGGGAAAACAGTCATGAGAGGTAAAATAATATCCTATTCAACAAATAAAAAGAAAAAAGAAAATAAACGTATTGATGAATTAGAGAAATCCATTAAATTGTTAGAAGGTCTACAAGGTGAGGAAACACATCAAAAGCTACGCAAATTAAAATTAGAACTAAATGAATATATTGATAAGAAAAATAAATTCTTGATACAAAGACTTAGATTAGATCATTTTGAATACGGTAATAAATCAGGGAACTTTTTAGCTAATCAACTCAAATTAAACAAAGAAAAAACATCTATATATGGTATTAAAGATGAAAATGGAAATATATTTTATGATGAGGGAAAAATAAACGATGTTTTTAAAGATTTCTATAAAACTCTATACACTCCACAAATAAATCCATCTAATGAGGATATTAATGAATTCTTGGAGAAAGTAACACTTCCAAAACTAGATATTAGTCAGTCATCAAAACTAGACTCACCATTAACATCAGATGAGCTCCATGAAGCAATTAAAAGCATGCCTAATAAGAAATCTCCAGGTCCTGATGGCTATCCAGTGGAATTCTATAAAGAATTCTGGGATATACTGGAACCGATATTCTATAGAGTGCTACTTGAGTCAGAAGGAAATGGCAGGCTACCAACACATATGAATTCAGCTAACATTAGTCTCTTATTAAAATCAGGCAAAGACCCAGTATTACCTACCAGTTATCGTCCAATCTCTCTTATTAATGTAGATGTTAAAATAATTTGTAAAGTCTTATCAAAAAGACTAGAGAAGATAACTCCTGTTATTATACATCCAGACCAAACCGGATTCATAAAGGGAAGACACTCGAACACAAACACTCGCAGATTATATAATGTAATAGAGTATTCGTATTTTAAAAATATTGAAACAGCTATTTTTTCTTTAGATGCTGAAAAAGCATTCGATAGAGTAAATTGGAATTTTTTATTTGCTACCTTAAATAAATTTGGTTTTGGGAATTACTTCATTAACTGGTTAAAAATATTATATAGTTCACCAACAGCGTGCGTCAGGACAAATAATCAATTATCTTCAAGCTTCTGTTTACAGAGGGGCACCAGGCAAGGTTGCCCACTTTCACCAGCATTATTTGCTATTTTTATTGAACCTTTAGCAGCAGCAATAAGGCAAAGTGCTGATATTAAAGGAATAAAGGGTCGAAACATAGAACATAAAATTAGTCTTTATGCTGATGATGTTTTGCTTTTTCTTGAGAACTCGGGAAACTCAATATCTAATGTTATCAAGTTAATAAACTCATTCTCAAAAGTTTCTGATTATTCTATAAACTGGACAAAATCTACAGTTCTTCCAATAAATTGCGTGTTTAATAATTCTCTTAATGAAAGACTGCAATCAGGTAACATTAAATATTTAGGTGTTAATATCTCTCCTAAATTAGAGGATTTAATAAAATTAAATCATATCCCATTATTAAAGAAAATTGAAGACGATCTTACTAGATGGAGATCTCTACCCATATCACTTATGGGAAGAGTTGCCTCAGTAAAAATGATGGTGCTGCCGAGAATAAATTATTTATTCTCAATGATTCCAAATAAACCTTCAACTGAATGGTTTAAGTCCCTGGACTCTTCTATATCTAAATTCCTTTGGAAAAATAAAACTCCACGTATTAGTTTAAAAACATTACAGAAATCTAAAGATACCGGAGGATTAGAACTTCCAAACTTTTATTACTACTATTTAGCCAACAGGTTACAATATATATCAAAGTGGTTAAAACCGAATGCACTAGATGAAACTTGGATAGATATAGAACAAACTTTATGTAATAATATTAGGATTTCAGATCTACCATTTATCAGTACAGATTTAAAAAGACATGTCTGCTTTAAGAGCATCAATATTGGCTCATCTCTGACAGCATGGTGGGAGTATCTGAAAATGACAAAGTCTTCACTACTCCCATGTAGACATACACCTCTCTGGAACAATCCTGACATTCAACAAGAAAATAATATGTTAAATTTCTCAGGTTGGAGAATGAAAGGTATTGAATGTCTGGAACACATATTTGAGGGTATAGACTTTATTCCATTTAATAAATTAATAATACAATATGGCATTGATAATAAATATTTCCTACAATACCAACAAATTAAGTCAATTGTAAAAAAGAAATTTAAGCTTAATAAAACAGTGTTGGAAACACCAACATGTGTGTTAGAGTTTATTAATTTTCAACCACCCAAATTATTATCTAAAATATACAAAAAATTGTCTAGAATCGATGACTCGATAGCACTACCTGTTGAAAAATGGGAGTCAGATTTATCAATCAACTTTGAACAAAAAATTTGGTCTCAAGTATGTTCAAATACTTTTAAATTGACTAGAATCTCCAATTTACAATTAATACAATATAAGGTTCTCTATAGAGTACATTATACAGGTCAGCGAATGTTTAAGATGGGCTTTATACCATCTAACAAGTGCTCACAGTGCATAAGTAATACACCTGATGATTATATTCACGCGCTCTGGTTCTGTCCACCCGTTCAGAGGTTCTGGGTACAGGTATGTGAAGACTTGTCTAAATGTTTGAAATTTAATATCCCACTCTCTCCATCTGTTTGCTTATTGGGTATCTTTGAAGATGTTATACTAGAAAAAAATACATCCTATATGCTTTTCACTGCCTTATGCATCGCAAAGAAAACCATACTCGTAAATTGGAAAAATAAAAATAATCTTAGCATTAATCAGTATAAAAATCTTCTGTTAGATCATATTAGTCTTGAAACAGCATCTGCCGACACATTGGATCAATCTATTTGGCACTCTTTGATCGGTTCCGTTACGTAGTGAGGGTGGGGGGTCTGGGATGTGGCCTTGTGGGGCATTGGGGCTGGAGGGGGGGGAGGTTGGGGTTTGGGGCGCCGGGGGGTTGGGGCTGCTTGGGCGGGGAGGACCCTGTCTTCGACCTGGGGAGGACCGGGGGGGTTCTGGGGGATATCTGCTAGGGGCGGCATGCGGGCCCTCGGGTGGTCGGTGGCGGCAGTCATGGGTCGCCGGTCGGTGACCCGGCTGTGCTGGGGTGGTTTCGGGGCGGGTGCCGGGGGCTTGGGACTCTGGGGACGTGTCGTCCCCGGGCTTGGGCCTGGTGGGGATCGGGGTCGTGGGCTCTGGTGGGCGGGTCGCCGGGCATGGGCTGACTGGCGCTCTGGTGCCCGGCTCTGGCCGGGGGCCCTCGGCTCGCTGGTGGGTTGGGGGTTCATATGCTGGGGGGTGGGTGTCTGGGGGCGTGACTGGTGGCCAATGGGAGGGGGCGGGCAAACCCAGCCTGGGTGTCTAATGTGTTATGTGTTCTGAAAGTTGTTAATATGAAGGGTGGGTGTAGTATTTCTTCTGGGGTGGGGATTAAGTGGATGTCCTTGATGATGGTCTTGGACTATGCTTGGCCGTTGTGCGGGCCCTGGTTGGGGCCTGTTCTTGGTGCTTCCTGGCTCTGTCGGCGGTTGGGCGGGCGCTCTTGGCCGTGTCGTCCATGTGGGATTTTGTGTCCTCTTGGACGGCGGGCTGACTGCGGTTCGCAGGGGTCACGGCGGCCCTGGTGGGTGTGGGCTGTTGGTTCTGCTGTTGGCGGCCCTCGGGGCCGTGTCCCTCTCTGGTCTTGGCTCAATGGCCTGGCGGTCGGAGAGGTGTTTCTTTTTCCTCGCTCCTTGGGTGGACCTTGGCGAGCTGGGGGGGTACGCAGGGTCAGCGGGGGAGCTGACTCGCTGTGGGAGCACTGTTCCTGCAGATATTTTTCTCCCCATCCCTCAACACGCACCTCCGCCCTCTTCATCTTAAATTAATACATGTAGGGAATTTGAGTCTCGGGTGTGCTGCAATGGTTCTACATCTCTGTTGTTCAGAACACCTGGGACTCAATTTTATATACACTTTAGACATTCATTCATAAACTTCTTCATAAAAGTCACATATAGGGAATGGATTGAGCACTATGGCTATGGGTGGCGGGATGACACCAATCTCACCCCCATGCCTATGCTCACTCAACATTATGCATTTAGACAATTAGGGCTTGGGTTAGAGTTGGAGTGGAGGGGAAACTGGTACAATGCCAGCCTTTGCTCCTTCTCTTTCCTTTTTAAGTACACTTTAGAACAACACTCACCAACAGTACATTTGGGGACGGGGGTGTGTGTGTCGGGGTCTTGATTTGTTAATTTCAATTTTATTTATTTATGTATTTATTTATATATATATATATATATATTATTTATTTATTTTTCTCTTACCCCCCTGGTTGCCTGGCGGACATTCTGGGGGTGGGCCGTCAGGGGTTGTGCTGGGGTGTGGGGGGGTTCGGGGCCTGCGGGTTTGCCGTGGGCGGGACTGGCAGTGCGCTCCCCCTGGGGCTGCTTGGGCTCGGGTGTCCTGTCCTGTCGGGCGGGACGCGGGGTGGGCCGGATCTTGGATGTCTGCTGCTCTCCACCCCAGAATGAATGGGCCTACCTCCTGGGTTTGGATGTGGGCTGCCCCATGTAGGGAGCAGGTACATGTCTTGGACCTGGGGGGTATAGAGTGTGCTTCGGGATTATGAATGGAGCGTGTCGTTATTGTTTGTCTTTCTATGACTGAGGGTGAGGATGAGGGTGGGTCTGAATGAGTGTGTCTGTGTATGAATGTTTAAGTGTCAGGCTGGGACTTGGACTGCCCCCTCTCTGATACTTCTGAGGCTACCTAGTGTCGCGCTCTTGCCACGTGGCCCCCTGGTGGGTGTTCCTCTGCCTGCGGGCGTGCTTGGGGCCCTCACTATCTGGGGCTGGGCGCTTGGGCGTTTGTCGGCTCGGCCTGGTGGCTGCCTGGTGGGGCTCGGGTCCTCTGGTCCTGTCGGGTCTGGGCCTGAGGGGTGGGCGTCCCCGGTGCCCGAGCATCGGTGACCGGCCCTGGGGCTACGTCGGTGCAGCGGGCTCTGGCGGGGGCCTGTGTATTTGTCGCTGTTGACCCCGGGGGGTCATTGTGTGTGGTCCCTGGTGGGGTTCGTCCGGTTCTTCCCCTTGGTCGGATCTGGGGAGTGGACGAGTGGCTCGTCCTGTTCGGGTGGTCCTGGGGACTCTGGGCTCGGGGTCCTTCCTGGGGTCTTGGGCTTTGATCGCCCTTTCGTCTGTCTCGGGCTTTGGGGGGACAGATCTCTGATGCTTCACAATCGCTACTAAATGTTCTATTGGAGGAACCTTATTCACTTATGCATGCTCACAACCACACACAAATGGATGTAGGGATGTATATGTAGATATATGTAGATGGGTATATAAATGAATATAAATATATATGTATATATACTGTCTATATATTTGTAGGTATGGGTATGTTTATATATAGAAATCTAATGCAAGGTCATGAATATTATCAGTCTGTATGTTTCGTTGCTGTGTTCTGTCATGTGCTTTGCAGGATAGTGGACGGAGGTTTGGTGTGTTCGCCTTGTGCTCTTTTTGTGGATAATTGTTGTTTTGTTGTCTCACTTTCTCTTTTCTTTCTTTCTCTATTAAAAAAAAAAAATAAAAATAATAATAATAATAATAATAATAATAATAAAAATATATATATATATAATAATAATAAAAAATAAAAAAAAATACATATTGGAGTGAGAGGATGGCTATAAGGTGTGAAGGGAGGCCATCTATAAATGGGAAGGAAAATTAGAAAGCGTTGTTCCAAGATACGAGCGAAAAGTTCCAGAGTTACGAGAATTTACCGTTAGAAACTATTGCTCCAAATAACGAGATGAAAATTCCGGGTTTACGAGAAAACTCCGTTAGAAACCATTGTTCTGTTTTACGAGAACCGAGTGTTCGTGCTGACGGCTGAATGTCATGTTTCGAAGGAGAGTTTGGGGCAGGAGGTGGAGTGTGGGGGGGCGGGGGAGGTGGAGTGGAGGGGGTTGGTTTCGGGGGATGGGCGATGGTTGGTTTCGGGTTGGGGGATGGGCGATTTAACCATGCACCTGCACTGGACTTGGACTGGACATGCACACTGCACATGGCGGGCACGCTGTGGGGTGGGGTGGGGGGGTGGGGTATGTTTCGCGTGACAAATGGAAAAGTACAGCAGCGGAAGGTTACATAGGCACTACTTTACTGTACCCCCACCCCCAAAAAACAAAGGCGGAGTGATTTCATCAGGTACTACATAAGCGAACAGCGCGAATGCAGCCGCGTGGGTTTACAGTTTGGCGATTACAGAGACAGAGAGATTACATACATAGCATTCATTCGTTAGCATTTGTTAGCATTCGTTAGCATTCATTAGCATTCCTTAGCATCTTGAAGCATGTCTTCAAAACGCGGAGCTTCTTCTGCTGGTGCGAGCGCACCTAAAAAGCGTAAGGTTATCACGCTGGAGCAGAAGCTGGACATCATCCAACGCGCGCAGAGGGGAGAGTCGACGTCCTCCATCTGCAAAGCTCTCAACCTGGTGAGTACCACCGTTAGCACGACTCGTAATGGCGGAACGTGAGCGCTTTTTAGCGAGTGTTCTAGTCGCTGCGCAGATGAAGACTCGTAATGGCGGAACGTGAGCGCTTTTTAGCCAGACTCGTAATGGCGGAACGTGAGCGCTTTTTAGCTAGTGTTCTAGTCGCTGCGCAGATGAAGACTCGTAATGGCGGAACGTGAGCGCTTTTTACAGCAAGACTTGTAATGGCGGAACGTGAGCGCTTTTCAGCGAGACTCATAATGGTGGAACATGAGCACTTTTTAGCGAGCGTTCTAGTCGCTGTGCAGATGAACACCGTAATAAGCACCGTAATAAGCATGTAGCGCACGGCAAGCGTCTGTTAGTTAATGACATTTTATTTTTTATTTTAGGTCAGTTCCACAGTCAGCACCATAAAGGCTGACCACGAGCGCATTTTAGCTAGCGTGAGAGGAGCTGCCCCAATGAAGTCCACGGTGATAACGAAGCAACGCACGGGTGTTATCACAGAGATTGAGCGTCTGATAGGTAAGAACATTTATTTTTTTATTTATTGCGTCTTTTAGATAGGAAATTATTTAAGAAATACCTGGACAGTATTTTTAATATGCACTGTACTGTTACATTAATTTTTTTTTTACCTGAGATGTTTGTTTACAGGTGTGCTTTGTTTACCTGAGATGTTTGTTTACAGGTGTGCTTTGTTTACCTGAGATGTTTGTTTACAGGTGTGCTTTGTTTACCTGAGATGTTTGTTTACAGGTGTGCTTTGTTTACCTGAGATGTTTGTTTACAGGTGTGCTTTGTTTACCTGAGATGTTTGTTTACAGGTGTGCTTTGTTTACCTGAGATGTTTGTTTACAGGTGTGCTTTGTTTACCTGAGATGTTTGTTTACAGGTGTGCTTTGTTTACCTGAGATGTTTGTTTACAGGTGTGCTTTGTTTACCTGAGATGTTTGTTTACAGGTGTGCTTTGTTTACCTGAGATGTTTAACACACGGTCACAAGACTTTTATTAAAAATAATTTTTATGTTTCTGTAATGTTCAGTACAGTTCATGTTTTAACACACCTGTCTTTTCATGAACAACTTCTAGTCCTTTGGATAGAGGACTGCAACCAGAGGCATATCCCGTTGAATTTGATGATGATGCAGGAGAAAGCCCTCAAAATTTACGAGGATATCAAAGCAGAGATGGGGGAGGGCGTGGAGGTGCCCGACTTCCATGCGTCACGGGGGTGGTTTAATCGGTTCCGACAAAGGGCTAATTTGCACAGCATAAAAATCCAAGGTAAGTGAAACATTTCATCTGTGCTTTAATGTTTAACACAGTGTAACATGTGGTTAATCTTGTCCTGTGTGTGTTTTTTTCACCAGGAGAGGCAGCAGGTGGTGATGCGGCGGCAGCAGCCGCATTCCCAGAGAAACTAGCAGCCATTATAAGGGAGGGGGGATACACACCGCAGCAGGTGTTCAATGTTGATGAGACTGGTCTATTTTGGAAGAGGTTGCCCGACCGCACCTACATCAGCAGGGAGGAAAGAACAGCACCGGGCCACAAAGTGGGGAAAGAGAGGATCACGTTGCTGTTCGGAGCGAATGCTGCTGGTGACTGCAAGTTAAAGCCGCTGTTGGTAAATCATTATGAGAACCCCAGGGCCTTACAGCGTATTGAGAAGAAAGATCTGCCGGTGTATTGGGCATCCAACCGTAAGGCCTGGGTTACCCAAGAGGTGTTCTCAAAATGGTTTACCAAATATTTCGTCAAGGACGTACAACGCTACTGCAGACAACATCACATTCGCTTTAACATCCTGTTGTTGTTGGACAATGCACCGGGTCACCCCGCAAATCTGACTGACCTCAACCAAAATGTGAGGGTGGTGTACCTGCCACCCAATACCACCTCTCTCATCCAGCCAATGGACCAGGGGGTGATATCGACCTTCAAGGCGTACTACCTTCAGAGGGTCATCCGTAGTGCATTGGAGGAAGCATACAACTCTCCAGAAGTCACGTTGAAAGACTTCTGGAAGAAGTATAACCTGCGCCATGCTCTGCATCACATTGATGAGTCCTGGCATCAGGTGAGGGAGAGCACACTTAACGGAGTGTGGAAAAAACTCTGTCTACAGTTTTTTGATCCCTCACTTGAGCCCGAGGACTCAATCAGCAGTGTGATCGAGAGTGTGGTGGAGATGAGTAGGAGGATGCACTTGGAGATTGAGGCCGAAGATGTTCGGGAGTTGCTGGCTGCAGAAGGCGAGAAGCTGTCCACTGCGGATCTGCAGCAACTGGAAAGGCACCTGGTGGAGGAGGAGCATGAAGAAAGGCCAACCACTCCAGCCAAGGTCTTCACCAGGCAGGCCTTGGCCAAGATCTTTAAGGAGCAGCAGCACGTCTTGGACCAGTTGGAGACACTGGACGCGGATGGGGAGAGGTTCGCCAGGGCCTCCCGAGCTGTCCTTGATGGTCTGGCTTGTTACCGGCAGATCCTAGAGGAAAAAAACAGGAGGCCGCGCAGAGCACCATGTTGCAGTTTGTTACGAGGGGCACTGCAGCCACGGGCACTGCAGCGACTCTAGGATCTGCTGGAGCAGCAGAAGCAGCAGAGGAAATGCCATCCACCTCTGTTGCTGCAAGCCAGCCATCCACCTCTGCTGCTGCAAGCCAGCCGTCAATGGACATCTCCATCTCCAGCTCCATATCCAGCTCCAGCTCCAGATCCAGATCCCACTCACCCTCTTCCCAGTGAACATCCCTACGTCCCTCTCCTGCACCTGTCCCCAAAGGTAAAGAAATGTTGCATTTACATTTTGATTTTCTGTTTTCTTTTATGTTATTGCACTGTACAGTACAGTACAGTTCATTCATCTGTTAACCCACCTGTCTCTGTTCATCTCCACAGACGTCTGCTGCTCCTGCTCCTCCTCCTCCTCCTCCTCTCCACTCCAGTCAGTCAGCCAGTAAGCCTCTGCACCCCTCCACAAAGGTAATGAAAACTTGCTTTTACTTTTTGATTTTGTGTTTTGTTTTTATGTTACTTCATCTGTTAACCCACCTGTCTGTGTTCATGTCCACAGACGTCTCCTCCTCTCCAGCCAGCCTCTGCAACACCTACCTTCACTGACCTCCTGCTCATCTCCCCACTAACCTGCACAGCTTCATCATCCAGGTACCGTACAGTAATGAAATGTAAATTTAATTTAGCTTTTCTGTTTAGTTTCATGCTACATTTCATCATCCACCTGTGTCTTGTCATGTCCACAGCATCCCTCCAAAGCATTGTGGAAAGGCCGCCCCCTGGTCCAAACATCAGCACACAAACATCACAGTAAGGACAAGTTGTTTTTGGATGTGTTTAATTTATCTGTAAGCACAACACCTTGCTGTCTGTGTGGTTTCATATGTTTCATTACAGTACGTAATGTTAACTTACAAATTTCTGTTTTCTAACAGTGACACCTGCTGCGTTCCCTCCTCTCCTGGGTGTACTGGCATCACACTGACTGAGGGATTAACCCTCCTGGGTGTACTGGCATCACACTGACTGAGGGATTAACCCTCCTGGGTGTACTGGCATCACACTGACTGAGGGATTAACCCTCCTGGGTGTACTGGCATCACACTGACTGAGGGATTAACCCTCCTGGGTGTACTGGCATCACACTGACTGAGGGATTAACCCTCCTGGGTGTACTGGCATCACACTGACTGAGGGATTAACCCTCCTGGGTGTACTGGCATCACACTGACTGAGGGATTAACCCTCCTGGGTGTACTGGCATCACACTGACTGAGGGGATTAACCCTCCTGGGTGTACTGGCATCACACTGACTGAGGGGATTAACCCTCCTGGGTGCAATGAAATCACACTGACTGAGGTGATGCTCCATGCCTCCTCCATGCCTCCTCCATGCCTCCTCCATGCCTCGTCTCCTCCACATCAACGTGAGGCCTTTTCACAACTTGTGCATGTGTGTGTGGGGGGGTGTCATCTTTCTGTCTGTAATGTTCACTTCAACATGTGTGTTGTTTGTGTTCACAGACAGACCAGCTCTCCTGCCTCCAGTGGCATCACTGACCCATGTCAGACACCTGGACGCCTGTCTGACCAGTCAGAACACCCGTGCGCTGCCTCCTCTCCATGCATACCTTCTGCATTCTCACATCAGGACCAAACACTTGACCTGAACTCACATCTTACCTCTGAATGATGCTGCATGTTCCTGCATCATCCTGCGTCCTCCAGCATCCTACATCACATCAAGACCTCACACCTGCCCTGAACTCATATCTTACGTCGGCTTCTCTGAACTCACATGTTCACATTGATGGTTGCACTGCTGCATAAGCAGTCCCATCTGATCCAGGTTTGAACAGCAACTTTTGACAACCAAAGAGACTACCTTCACTTCAATCAAAGTAAGGGAACTTTCTTTTTTATGCTGTTTCTGTGCTGGCTGGTTCTACCTTTCTAAAGTTCATGGAGTGGACACTAGAGTATGGCACTGTTGTTTTTTAAACATGATGCTTGCTACATCTTTCTGGAGGATGTCACTTGTTTCTGATGTTTGTTTGCAACATGATGCTGATGGATGTCATGTGTTCATGATGGGTGTGACTTGATTCTGATGGATTTGGCTTGTTCATGGTGGGTGTGAGTTGTTTCAGATGCATTTGACCGGTTTCTGATGGATGTGACACATGGTGTCACATGATGTCATATGGGTGTGACTTGGTTACAGTATTCAATCAAAGTACAGTACAGTACAGTACAGTACAGTACAGTAAGGGAATGTTGTTGTTTCTGTCATGAAAAACAGCTTTTAAAAGTACCTGTACAGTACAGTACAGGGTACCTGCACTTGGCACTTTGTTTTTAAAGTTGTTGTTTTTTTATTTAAAGTGCTGGGAAGAAAAGCACTGTTGTACAGTAAAAACTGTACAGGTATGTGTTTATAGATGAATGTGTGGTGTAATGTGCTAGCTAACTGCTTGTAAATAAAGTGTTGTGCATGTTTAAGGATCAGTATGTATGCTTCTTCAGTGTCATGTTGATAAACGGGTGCTTGGCGTCTCGTTAGCGCCTTTTTTCCGATTTGCGAGCGATGTTCCGGTTTAACGAGAACCACGTGTTTTTCCGATTTGCGAGCAATGTTCCGGTTTTACGAGAGCCATGTGTTTTTTCCGATTTACGAGCGAGGTTCCGGTTTTACGAGAGCCACGTGCGGGCTGTTCCAAGATACGAATTTTCGCTTTACGAGCCCCTCGGGGGAACGGAACTCGCTCGTAAGTCGGGGACTACCTGTATTTAGCTTTTAATAAGAAAAAAAATAGGGGTTATTTTTTTCCAAGTCATATTTTCACTATGTTATTCATACATTTATAAATGCCATAGTTCCCAACTAAATATTAAATTACAAGTTAAATATTTAGTTTATAAACTAAATATTTAGGTGTAAATTAAATATTTAATTCATAACAAAATGTTTAGTTTACTAACTAAATATTTAGGTATAAATTAAATATTTAACACCTACCTTCTACCTTCAGTCTGTGTTGGTCCACTCGCTTCCGAAATGTCCAAATTGAAATGACCATACCAATGGAACGTGCCTGAGAAAATCCCAGAGATCTAATCCATTCAGCCAAAAGTCTGGGTTCTCGAGACATGAACCAAGCCATCATGTAAGGCAGGCAGCCTGACCAGGTCCAGATTTGCTGCCAACATCTTCCTTGTGTGTTGATAGACCAGGAACCAGACTAATCCAAAAAGCAGGAACCAGTTATCATAAATCCAATTAAATATGCATCCTTAAGATCCACAGATGACAGCAGAGATAGACATGTCATCAAGTCGATGAGATATCCAGCTGTGTGCATGCCAACAGGGCAAATCGGCTCGCCTACAGCCTGTCTTCTTGTTGAAGAAATGTTATCAGTTGTGTTGAAGGACCAACTGACCAAATTGACGTCCATAGTTATGATTCGGAAGATTTTGTAGAAGAGATGCTCTCAGACAGTTATTTGTCTCGTGTGCCTATGATGGACTGGAGACCTGTCCAGGGTGTCCCCTGCCTCTTGCATAGTGATGGCTGGACATGGGCACCAGTGACCCCAGCAACCCAAAAAGGAAGAAGCAGCTAAAGATAATGGATGGATGGATGCTATTTTTGGTTCATATTGCTGCTGAGCTTGTTTAAATTCTTTTATTTTTAGATTTCACAGTTTGCAGTCAAACGTGGCTTAGATGTAGAGCTGTTGCCTCTCAGCGAGAAGGTCGTCGGTTCGAATCCCAGCCCAGGGCCTTTATGGGTGGAGTTTGCATGTTCTCTGTGTGATGGATGGATGGATGGATGGATGTGTAATAATATAGGCAGGTGATCAGTTTTACTGATTTTACCTATTCAGTATTCTTGATAGTAATTTGAGCAGGGTTTAGACTGACACAAAAATACATCAATAATTCACGGGTTCTCACTTTTTCAGATTATATTGTAATTCTGTGACTCGGTGATGGGATGTAAAGACATGAAACATTAATTCATGTTGAAACAGCAGAACTGAATCGTTTAATTAACAAATCATTAAATTACATCACACATTTCCATGGAAGGATTGATCGATCGGAATTTCCTATAACTAACTGTAGACAGATTCAAATTTAAAACAACAGACAAGTAATAAGTTGACATATTTACTTATTCTGCAGGCACATTAACTTAAAGTTTAGTTAACTGGCTTAGATAATAAAGTTTAAGGAGAAAGTTTAGGAGGAAGATGGAGGATGAAAGATGGAGGGAGTGGTGTGTTTAACCAGGAAACATAGTACTGTAGCTCTCCGGGCGATCTCGGCTCGGTACACTTTGGCAAAGCATCTGACGACTTTGTTAACTTGTGAAGACGGTCAGTCCCCCTTGGTCCAACTGGTCAGTCCGTTTACCGTTTTCAGCATCTCCGGACGTCTACCTCAACTCGGACCACAGTAACGGCATTTCCTGGTTTGAGTTTTCAGAATAAAACTTTCCTTGGGAGGAAAATTCATTCAGATGGAGCTTTTCAGCTCGAGGTCGGATTTCACAGCGAGTTTGCTGTGAAAACCTTGCTGATAGAACAAAGTCATTGGTGTTTGACTGGCATTCATCCAGCTTTCAGGAGAAGAACATAGTTTAACTTCCCTCGTGGACTAAGCAGGAAGTTAGGGTTTTTGTAGAGAGCTTTGCCCAGTTAAATCCACTCCGCTCATTGGCTGTTCACCAAAATAAAGGAGTGACTTTGCTCAGGCCAGAGAGTTGAAAATCTGAAGGTTACTTCAGGATAGGAGAGGAAGATTGTTTTTAGAACAGACAGAAACCAGTCGCCAGTTATACAGATAACTTGATTAGACTTTGATTCATGTGTTAACATTTCTAAAACAAATCTGAAAGAAGAGAAAAGAGTAGGCACAGATGAAAACTATACTCACCACTGAACCTGTGCTTATATTCTTTCACTCATCCAAACTGATTAAAATATCTACTGACCCCTGAAAGAATAGGACTGGGCAGTGTTACAAGCTGAGGGTGAGGACTGGTCTGGACGCGAGTTGCTTATACATCAAGATCAATGATGACTGCAGAGTTATGCTCAAACCTAAAAGGAGTGTCTGGGATTAGTATATGGTTTGAACAATTTCACAGCTACATCTATGACCTACCATTATTAGTGGTGTTGGAATTGTCATGGTTATGTTTTCACATTCTTGACTTAGAGGTTCTGGGTTTTCATACCAAACAGGTGTATTGAAAAATATTGGATTCATTTTTGCATGTGGAAACCAAGAAAAAACCCAGACAGACCACAAACCATTATTAGCCATCATCAACAAAAACCTCAGTTGAGATGTCATCACCACCCATCCAAAGATTGATGATGAAGCTTCAGTGCTGACTTCAGACTGATCTATACACCAGGTAAACATGCTTGCTAATGCTCTCTCCAAGCCACAACACAACACATGGTGAGAGCTACACAGAGACTGTTGTAAATCTACATGTAAATACGGTGACTGAAACACTACCAATGTCTGATCTGAAATCTCAGCAGATAGCCATAGAAACAGAGAGGGGTGCGGGTTTATTTATTTATTTATAAAATGTGTTCTTTAAAAAAAATCTATACAAAACAATCCAATAAACGATATGGAGCTTATTTATATAGTGCTTTCCAGCCCCCTATGAGAGGCCCCAAAGCGCTTTACAATACCAACCATCCATCCACTCATACACCGGTAGCGGCAGACTGCAAGGCGCTTTCCAGTCCTACCGGGAGCAACTTGGGGTTAAGTGTCTTGCCCAGGGACACAACGACACATGGTGTGGGGAACCAGGATTCGAACCTCCAACCTTCCGATCGGGGGACGACTGCCATTACCACTACGCAACGGGTGACCCATAACGTACAAAATATTTAAAAAATTTAAAGGTAGCAGAAAGAAGAATTTTTTTTATTATATCTGCCCCTTTTTTCAAACAATCAGTTCAAACAATCATAATCTTCCAGTAACAGAACAAAATGAATAACTATTTCTAATTTTTCTAACTAATACAATACACATTACGTTACTTCTTTTTTTTTTTAACAATTCAGTTTTGATCATTTTCTTAAATGTACACATTGACTTGGCATTTTTAACATCTTTCTCCAAACCATTCCATAATCCAGTTCCCTGGATTGAGGTAGAACGTCCCTTCAAACTAGTTCTGAATTTTGGTTTTACAAACATCTCTGTTCCCTTAAGATTAACAACTTTGTCTGTTAACAATATGCATTTGGATATTTAAAGGTAATTATTCTGAGCCCTATACAGTACATAACTGATAAAATATTATAATCTACCAAATCATGGAACTTCAATAATTTCAGGTGATAAAATAATGTGCTTGATGGATGACAGTAATGTTTTCTAGTGATAATTCTTACAGCTCTTTTCTGTAAAACAAAAATAGGCTTTGTAATTGTTTTACACGCTTTCCCCCAAACATCACTACAATACTGTATACAGTATTAAGTGTGGGGAAATGATTGTGTTATACAACAAATACAGAGCTTTATTATTTAATAAGTCTCTGACTTTGTACAGTACTGCAATGGATTTAGCTATTTTTATTCTTACAGAATTTATGTGTTGTTTCCATGTCAGTTTGTCATCAATGATAACACCCAAAAACTTCCCCTCACTCACTCTACAAATCTCAACACCCTCAATTTTAAATGGAAAATCAACAGTTTTCTTTTTATTACTAAATATCATGAACAGGTAGTCCTCGACTTACAGCGGCCTCGATTTACGGCAATCCGACTTTAGGAACGCATCATATTAATAAAAATATGAAATTAAAAATATATATATAAACGTTTATTTTTTATGTGTTTAAATGTTCTTGATTTCATGTGTACAGCACTTTGTTGCAGCTGTGGTTGTTTTAAATCGCTTTATAAATAAAGAATTATTATTATTATTAGTAGTAGTAGTAGTATTTTAAGCCGATTTACGAAGTTTCCGGCAGTTTCCGCCAGTTTTCGGCAGTCAGTTTTTGGCAGTGCCCGCCAGTTTAGCCTTAGCCAGTTAGCTCCAGCCTCGACAGTCGGCTTCAGACGGACCGTGTCCGATCAGAGGTTCCTGCGCTCGGATACATGAGCTGGGAGCTGAACGGCGGTTTTGCGGAGGGACGGATGAACGAAGGAAAACGACGCTGTGGACTGCGTGAAGCAGCAGACAGCAATCAGGACCGGATGAGCAACGAGCTAACATTCTAACAAGTGTTGCTGTAGGATGGGCGGGTGGGGTGGATGGTGTCACCGGGGAAACAGAGCCGACGGGCGGCGGAAAGGCCAACTGCGGCAGGGAGCTCGCCTCGATGTCCGCCTGGCAGCCTCAGATGTTGGATGGACACCGAGCTAATATGCTAAAATGCGAAGAAACAGCTGCACAGCCTTTTGCTAACGGGCGCAGCTATTGGAGGGGCTAACATGCTAACACGCACAGCTAAAGGAGGGGCTAACATGCTAATGCGCACAGCATTTGGATGGACACCGCGGAGAAATGGCTCCCAGTAAGTTATTCACTCTTTTTCCCTTCATTATGTATGGAGTTAACATGCTAACAGTCCTTCCTGTAAACAGTTTGGACCGCGTGGAGAAGCACGAAGCTGCGGAGCTCGGACGTGCAACAAGCTAACATGCAAACAGACGGAGACAGGCTTGACCAGCTCAAAGTAAAAAATTAACTTTTTATTTTTTATTTTGTCTCTAAATGGACTGTACCTGTATGTGTTTTGTGATAATTATGTAGGGTACTGTGTTAGGATAGGCAAAGTGCTTGGTAACTTGGTAACTGTTTTGTACCGTACATGTACGTGTATAAGTGGCGGCTCGTGTGAACTTCCGGCGATTTTCGTGTTACGAACAGCCACAGGAACAGAACTCGTTTGTAAGTCGGGGAACACCTGTAATTAGTTTTATCTAGATTTAATGATAATTTATTGAGTTTAAACCAAGTTTACAGACAGTCACTGAAAATCTGAATCATGTTAGCCTAGAGGTGAATGTCGAGAAAGCTATGATATAAGAGCAGGGCTAAGGTTCATCAATGGACTTTCACTCAGAGAGGGTTCCTCAGTCAGTGAGAACAGAGATGTTGAGAAGACTGCATGAGGGACATCTTGACATGGCAAAGTGTAAGAGTCAAGCAGGAACAGCCATTTATTGGACAGGAATAAATGCAGATATTGACAGGATGGTCTCAAGCTGTCAAACCTGTTTGAAATATGAGGCAGCACAGCCAAAAGAGCCAATGGCAAAAACTGATTTACCAGATGAACTTGGCAGAACGTTGGGACCAACTTCTTTCCCCTGGATGGAAAAAAAAATCTATTGGTGATTGACTATTGTTACGTGGGCACATTTTCTTCAGTCATTTGTTTGTTTGTTTGTTTGTTTTATTTTTGGCACCTTTTTGATGGTTCACTGGTGAAGGGGGCGGGGCTCAGCCAGTCAAGTGTTTTTAGCTCCGCACACCTGGGGGTGATGAGGTGATTGACTGATGGAGTAGCGTGTGTTGGAAACTGGTGGAGTTGTTCCAGCAGAAGATGTGTAAAGAAGGAAAAAGTAATTTATGATACGGTGCGGGTGGACTCTGGACAGAGTCTTCACCTTGGGTTGATCACCCAGAGGGGGCGTCAGGATGTTTTTGGCCGGGAGGAAGAGGGTTTTTCCTGGATAAACCGGCTGGATGCAGTAATGCACCGGGGAGTCTTACTCGCCTGCAAACACAACCACCTACTAAAATTACAAGTGGTGCGTTTTTAAGAAAAGAGAAAAACTATAAAGAAAAGCAACAACAACAAATATTGAGCAGAACATCTGACGGATGAAGGATCGTGCGGGCTTGCCCCTTTCCAGGATGTCAGCTGATTAAGACTCTGATCAGACAGCTAAAAGGTAAGCCCCACCTCACTGTGTGTGTTCCGTCTCTGGTGCTAGTTTTGTTTCTTTTTTTTTCCTTTTCTTTCTCATCACGCACTTGTAGTTGCGGACCTACTCTCCAGTAAAAAGAACGAGCTGAGGAGAGAAGCAGTTTCGTAACACTATGTTTGAAACTATCCAGAGGTGATGAAACTTCCCAGCATGTCTGCTACATGTGTTATCTGACACATGAAGTGAATATTTGTGAGACAATGAATTTCTCATGTTGTCTACAGTGACAATGAACCCTGGTATGATTGCAAAGAGTTTCAGAGTTTTGTGAAAGAGTATGATTTTTGACATCGGACTTCAAGTCCTTTGCATTCCCAGCCAAATGGAAAATCTGAGAAAGAAGTTCACATTGTCAACCAGTCACTCAAGAAAGCTCAAGACAGCAGATCTGACTCTTGTCTAGCCCTACAGAGTTATCGTACCTCACCAATAGAACATGGTAAATCTCCTGCTGAGCTTCTTATCGGATGTAGGCTACGTACCACCCTTCCTAAGGCTCAACAGAAAAGGGACAAAGAGGTGAGACAGAAAATGAAACATCTTAATTCATTCAACCTTTATTTATACATTTATTTATATATTTATTGGGCAGCACGGTGGCACAACTGGTAGAGCTGCTGCCTCTCAGCGAGAAGGTTGCCGGTTCAAATCCCGGTCCGGGGGCCTTTCTGGGTGGAGTTTGCATGTTCTCCCCGTGCATGCGTGGGTTTCCTCCGGGTACTCCGGTTTCCTCCCACAGACCAAAAAACATGCTTGTTAGGCTGATTGGTGACTCTAAATTGACCCTAGGTGTGAGTGTGAGAGTGGATGGTTGTTTGGTGTGAGTGAGACAGGTCCCTCTTGTAAATGAGTCCCCGTGACTCAACGAGGCTAGCCTGTATAAATAAAGGTTGAATGAATACAGGTGTTGGTGGTTAGTGTGTGTCCTGCGGGTCTTATTCCGGACCCCAGGCTCCACCTCCAGCTGCAGAGGCTCCCAGTTCACCCCTCCCTCAGAAGCGGTAACCCACACTATCAATAAATCAAGGAAACGTGAATTAAGTTTGATCAATTATATTAAATCAAGAAAGAAAAAATACAGTAACTGCGCTGGCCTCTATGGTACAATTCGACGTGGGATCAGGAACTGGAAGGGGAATGACCCGCGTCATTACAGATTTATAGGGCCTATACTCCTCCTTCGCAGAAAGGGAGCACAACCTGTCACGTGCTTGGGGGGGGGGGGGTGACTAAGTGTGATCTCAACAGATCTTATGTGGTTTGACGTGTAAGGAATAAATGAGACGGTGCTTCAAAAGCCTTTCTACATGATGTTGCGAGCAAAATTAATTATATTCATTGAAGGATATGGAATCTCTTGGAGACACTTTTTAGAGTTGCTGGCCCAGTTTAACCCAGTCAGAACCAGGTCATAATTTCATTATAATCCTGTCTCTGAGCAGATCAAAAACCCCAGGACCAGTCTAGATAATTTACTAGCTCAGGTGAATCCTGCTGAGCCTCGAGGACTCAGTTACAAGAGAGACCTGATTTTAACAAAGAGTGATGACAGCAGTGGACAACAAAGACACCAGTAGACAATCATAAGAAGCATACAAACTTAGAAGAACAAGCCTGGGAACTTAACTCCAGCATTAAACAAGGGACTACTGTACTTCTAAAGAAAGGGAGATGTGGTGACATGAGTCTTTGTACTCCCGTCCCCTTGGTGGCAGTGTCTTGCCCTTTACGATTACATACCTGTACCCATAGATATCACTAGATACCCCATGGAATGCTCTCGCCTATTGGAGCCGACGAGATTTCAGGCGGCCATCTTGGGGGTGGAGACCGCTCCACTCAGCCTTATATATTTGACAGGCACAATAAAGTATCAGCGCATTTAATCAATCATAACACGCTGAATAGTAATCCTGTTGTCACATATTTAAATTTTAGGCATACAGCAAATAAAACTGCATGTATAGAAATGTATAGTTTAGCATATTTAAATAATTTTGGTGGAATACAATACTACTTTAATGTATGTTTAGCAAGACACAACAAAAGATGCAATTTATTCACACACACATTATGTATACATATTCAGATACTGTAATTATATATATATATATATATATATATATATATATATATATATATATATATATTCAGATAAGCATATATGTAACTATATATATAACTACTGTATACAGTATATATAACTAGAAAACACTACAGTCACCCATCAAAATACATTACGTTATCAGTTGAAATTATTGAAGTCTTATGATTTAGTTAATTATAATATTTTGCAGGTTATGTATAATGCTCATAAAAATATATTACCTTTGAACATCCAATCACATTTTGTTAAGAGGGAACGTAGTTAATATCTGAAGGGATTAATGTTTTTAAAACCTAAAATTCAAATAAATTTAAAGGACAGATGTACTTCAGTCCAAGGAATACGATTATGGAATACTCTGAATAGTGATTGTAAAAACACTGGCTCTATTAATTTGTAATAATGATAGGTAGGTACAGCATCAGATACCAAGCTACCACGGCATACGTCACACACAAGCTTCTTTAAGATTTTCCGGACCACAAACCCCGAGATGTAGACAATTGCATTGTCAACAAGACCACCGAAGCGTGTCGACAGATGAGTGTGGTCACGCACAATTGCACAAGTATTTGCAAATGGCGATGGTAGCTCTTCGGTTACTTCTGCTGTGGGAGAAGATGACAGTTCGAGAGCAGAAACACAGTTGCATCCTGTACTGCCACATTTCCTGATCCACTTGGAGACACCCCACACCGCACCATCAGATGACGAAAAATGGCTTCAAACTGCCTAGCTGAAGGGTTATTGTTCCAGCCCCCTGAGAAAACATGAATAAACAGACTCAACACAGTCAGATTTCACCGAGTTAGAATTAATGTTATCCTAAAGAAGAAAAACTAATGATGTAATTACAACACTGTAAACAATGTGACATACATGCATGCATACAAACAAACCAAAGTGAAAAAAAGAAAGAAATGACCACCTGATGCCCTGATGGAATTGACGAGAAGTTCCAAGTGATCTTGGCTAAAGCGATAAGTGCAGATGTACTGCTGTTGCTGAAGCTGTTCAGGAATCATCAACATCATTAAAAATGTGAAAGCAACAAGTAACAATGGTGAAACAAAATTAAAAAAACTGAAAATTGTTGTACATACCTTAATAATGCCTGAAAAATAGAGAGAGCTTCTTGAGCCTTCTTTGATGTCTCTGTTGTTCTGGTAGAAACAGGCTAAAGTAAAAGATAATTTTTAGTCACATTACAAAACAAATAAACTCCTTCACATTCAGAAAAAGTGCAATAGCACAGCATTCATTTATCTTCCAAACTATTTTAACATAAATACCTTTTGAAGGTGAGCAGGGAAACTAAAGACAGAAGGAACAGCTCCATCTTTGAGCCGCACTGTCTGACCCGTTCTGTCAAAGTCTTCTGGTTTGAAATGCTTGCTGCAGAGTGCTGAAGATGAACTGGCTGAAAAGCCTTCCCTCCTCAGCGCAACTTCCCAGTTTCTCTTCCTAACACTATCTTTAGGAAACCTATAAAGAAGAACAAAAGCTAAACACACAGCAACAACAAACTAACAAAATGCTTGACTGAGCCAATTCATTTATTTGTTATTTTATCTGCTGAATAAGGGATACAGTTGGTAATAGTACCATAAAATCTTTCTTACAATTTTAAACCTTTAACAGTTCCATTTTGACTGGATATATTAACTCAGTTGTTAAATTACAATTTTATTATTATTATTAATAATAATCCTCGAAGGAAAATTACATTTTAGTACAGCCATCCATTATGAGAATTCCTACAAAAATAAGTTTTGCGTTTGTGTTAAAACGAGGACTGTTTTGAAGTTAACTGTTATAATTTTTTCAAGAATTAAACATAAATAAGTTAGCTCACATGTTATCTGTACGAGCAGTACAACAGAGAGAAACTGGCTGCTGCTTGATCAAGCTGATCAAAACAGAGCTTGATTTATTATGACTTAATCGTTTTAATTTGACTTTTATTCTAATAGAATCTTGAGATTATTCTCGTAATTATCAATATATGTGTATATATTGTTGTTTAATACCGTGTGCAGACTAAAGTACCATCTAAGTAACTGTATCAATGAAATCTGAGGAGCAGGAAACCATAACCATAGTATTTTCGTTGACTAGTTTACGGTTCCAAAACAATGTTATAATTGTGAAAATCGTCCAGACTATAGCTTAAATACAATCTAGAGAAAGTGTTATGCCTTACCTGTGAAAGGTAATTCCTTCTGATTTGATTTGACATCTAAACGGTTACATTCCAAGCCGCACAACTACGAGGCATTTTGTTTTCTCCCGTCTCCTCCTCCAATATGGCGGCGACGTGGTTACGCCGTTCAGCTTCCGACGGGGCATCTAGTGTTTTAATATCTATGCCTGTACCTGTATACTGTATACTGTATTGATGAAGAAGAGTACTGAGTAGCTGTATGTTAGATGTGGGACTAAAACAAAGTAGACAAAGTTTGTCAAACACAAAAGTTCGCTGTGATTTCACTGAAATTTTGTTGTAAATGTTCATTTAGTAACATGAATAATTAGACAGATTCTTTAGATGTAGATTGAGATTTAGTTACTGATGTGTGTGCGTGGGGTGGATAGTGGCTGAGAGCAGGCAAAGGATGTTTCTCAGACTGAGTCCTTTCATTGACCAAGGATCCTATAATGAATTTTCACTTAGCTGTAGGAGGGCTGAACAAAAGATGAAAGTCTCTCAGATAAGACAAAGACCTTTAATTATTCCAGGTGCCATAGCTTTTTCCTATATATTGACTCGGACACTTGATCAGGACAGTAGAGGAAGGTTATTGTTCATGTACCGGGTATGTGGGAACACATAATAAGATAAACTTCATTGTTGAATATAGCATTTCAGTTACATACCGGGGAAATTATAATTAGATGACTCGGGGGGTCACTCTCATGACCTTAAATGTTATTCTTGATTGACATCTGTCCAATATGAGTTTGACAAAAAGTGGTGTAGTGTTTCTCTCCTGATAACCAGGATCTGTCTTTTCTCATCCCCTGTCTCCATGCACTGTGCCTTGATGACTGGTATGTTCTTCCATCTGGTGATTAGTTCCTGGAGTTCTGTTTCTCTGTTGCCTATGAGGTTAGTATCATCATCAAAGTGGAAGTTGTGAGGGTCTATATGTTCTGGCTAACCCTATCTCCCCGTTGTCTCATTGCAGCAGAGCTGGTGAGAACAGCTGGTTCCATTCAGCTCATTGGATACCCGTTTAAAAGGCTGAGTCTCTCCACAAATTCCTGTTGGATCATTAGTCACTAAATGTGATTTAACCAAAAAACCCAAGTGCTTCCTATGATTGTGAAATAAATAACTTAAGTTACTTTGTTTATATTGTCAAAGTAACCTCTTTCGGATGAAAGATTAAACGTTTCTTCCTTAAAGAAACTGTCCAGATGACATGATTTAACCTTTGTTGTGATTTATCTACTGTACTTGGATGATTGATCTTACAAACCTTTTTCTTTAACTTGTCTTTTCCAGATGTCTTTCTGAGTTCCTTAATCTGCCTGTCTCCCTGGACACCTCCTGGATCTCCTCATTGCTCCAGGTCTGTCTCACCTGCGAATCAGTGAGGACTCTGGTTGCTAGACTCAGCCTTCCACTCCCTGCCTGTCTGCTTCCCACATACAGCACCTGCACTCCCCCACAGTTGAACTCCTTCCACTTGAGCACAGAACACCAACCTTGCAGTGCTCTGCAAAACCTGGAAAACAAAACAAGTAGTACATGTCATCTACATATTGTACATCTACCAGTTTGAAAATACTAGTACTGTACTTACTACTTGTCCTCCTTGGCAGATTTTTCTGTCCCAGATCCAACTTCATCAACATCCAATAAACTAACTTACCTTTTTATTGTAGCGTCTCTGTTGGGTCTGTTCAGTGTTCAGTATTCTGGGTTCTGGTCTAATCTTTGCCAAAAATGACAGAAGTTGGAGATGGGTCTTTTCTGGTCTTGATGGAAGTGTGGAGCTACTTGCACAACGTTTTCCAAGAAGATGTTAAATATCAGTAGAGTCCTTCAGCCAACCTGACCTACCCTAACTTACCACTCTCCCTCCTGCACATGAGTTACTTATCAGGAAATCACCCGAGGCACACTGGACCTGGAATACTTTTCAGATACCCTCCAGAACCTGAAAGAAGGAACATTAACAGTAAGAACCACCTCAGTCATAAGAAGGCTTGAAAACCTTGAGCTACTACCTGTTGTCCTCTGTATACCAGATCTTGGTTGTCGTCTAAAAGCCTGTTTAGTAAATCACTAGCATGTTATCTTTGTCTCAGTGGAATGTTTTTGGTTTTCAGAACTCTGAACCATGTTAGCAAAAAGGCCCCATGTTTTGGCTGCGGTAGCTCGGTGATCAGAGCCATGGTCATGTAATCCTGAGGTTGCTGGTTCAAGCTCAGATTGTGTTAAGAAGGGTGTTTGGTATCAAAAATGTAATTTCACCCCTCCTGCTGGTAGATGTTATATCATGAAAACCATCCAGTCTCATAAATGACTCAATCTCTTGCATCTACATCCAACCCCACCCAAAATGGAAGTATCTTTTATTTTACAGTATTTTAAATGTGTAAAATAAAACACAGGTGCACAGCTCTCCAGACTGGATTTCTGATTTGCTTTAAAGTAATGCTTCTGCAAAAATATTCCAGATTAATAAAGTTAAAAGAGGTATAAAACAAACTTGAGTGCAGCAATTCTAAAATACATATACATATATATGCAGGTGCTATCATAAAATTAGAATATTGTGAAAAAGTTGATTTCAGTAATTCCATTCAAAAAGTGAAACTTGTATATTATATAATAATAATAATAATATAATAATTTGTCACATTTGTCATCTGTGTATGTTTCCCATACTTGACAGACAAAATTGGTCTTCTGCCTTTAACCCAACCACCACCAGGTGGTGCAACGAGCAGCGTAGTCGCGCTCGGGGAGCTGGAGAATTAGATGTGCACTCATAGACACCCCAAGGTGTGTAGTAGCCGGGGCCGGGGCGCGAACCCGCGTCCTTCGGGTCCCAAGTCAAAAGCCCTGCCACTACACCATCTTGGCTCCATTACACACAGACTGATATATTTCAAATGTTTATTTTAATGTTGATGATTATAACTGACAACTAATGAAAACCCCAAATTCAGTATCTCAGAAAATTAGAATATTAAGACAAATTAAAAAAGCATTTTATAAATGTTGGCCAAGTGAAAAGTATGAACATGAAAAGTACAAAGTATGAGCATGTACAGCATCAATACTTAGTTGTTGCTCCTTTTGCCTGGATTACTGCAGCAATGTGGTGTGGCATGGAGTGGATCAGTGTGTGTCACTGCTCAGGTGTTCTGAGAGTCCAGGTTGCTCTGATAGTGACCTTCAGCTCTTCTCATTTGTTGGGTCTGGTGTATCACATCTTCCTCTTCACAAAACTACATATATTTTCTATGGGGTTAAGGTCAGGTGAGTTTGCTGGTCAGTTAAGAACAGGGGTACCATGGTCCTTAAAGTGCGACTAAACCCAAAATTAACCTTTTTTAGCTGATAAACTCCCTAGAATGTGTTTAAAATGTTATCTAGCACTATGGCTGTGTTTATTCTCACATAATTGTGCATATCTGTGTAAATTGGCAATATTTGGCAATATTTGGTCTAAAAATGTGTTTACGGTAGTTCTATGGGTTGAACTGGTGGATTACACCTTAATTTTCTTATTTGTGCAAACGCTCATGTGTGACATGTCTGCTCATGTGTGATGTCACACAGGTGGTTCAAGCAGAGCCAATCCCCTGCAGAGATGAGAAGTGCATACCTTATATGGAAGTGCTGCATTTCACTCCTGACAAGCGGTTTTATTTTTATTTTCATTTTCATTTTTTTAGGCCTTTGGTTTTGGATGGAATGGGTGGAATAGATAAATACATCTACATGTTTATTCTTTGTTGTTGCTTGGTGTATGTTGTTGGCTAGAGGTTTAATTTGTTTTAGGTTGTTGCAGGTGGAGGCGTGAACAAAAGCACAACTCTACCTCCACCCCTCCTTGTCTCTCGACACGCCCATTTTCAGGGAGATTTTGGAAGGAGGAGTTACCGTCTCAACCTGGGTTTAGTCTCACTTTAAACTAGGTACTGGAAGTTTTGGCACTGTGTGCAGGTGACAAGTCCTGTTGGAAAATGAAATCTGCATCTCCATAAAGTTGGTCAGCAGCAGGAAGTTCCATAAAACTTTCTGGTGGATGACTGCATTGACCTTGGACCTCAGAAAACACAGTGGACCAACACCAGCAGATGACATGGCACCCAAACCATCACTGACTGTGGAAACTTGACACTGGACCTCAAGCAACATGGATTCTGTGTCTCTCTCCTCTTCCTCCAAACTCTGGGACCTTGATTTCCAAAGCAAATGACAAGAACCAGGTTTGGACCAGCAAAACAGCAAGGCCAAGAGTGGTTAAACAGTTTATTTTCTGAATGGTGGGAAATCTCTGGTGGAGGTCTGGGTCCTGGTCGGGTCCAATCTGACAAGACAGAAGAGTTAGTGACTTAGACGTGGATCAGGAAGTGCAGGTGGATATTGGGGTTTTCACTAACCTTCTGTCTTGATGTTGAAGCTGAAGCTTTAGTCATGCTGAAGCCAGAGATGTCACTCCTGTAAAGTGAGCTGCTGCAGCAGAGCAGATTAAAAGGACTTGAGGTCCAGAATTGGGAGATCCAGAATCATGGTTCATAAGCCGTTGCAGGGGTCAAGCACCTTGAAGCAGAGAGCCGAAAACAGAGCCGAATCGTAGTCCAAAAACGTGGTCAAAGGGGAAGGCACAGAGTCAGAAACCATGGGCAGATAAGCAGACAAAATCCAAGAAGGTTTAGGCAAGGCGAGTCAAAAACATGCAAGGAGTCGTGGCAAGGCAAGGGTCAAAACCTGGTATGCTGGATTTCTACTGTTTGTGAAAGATTAGAGAATCTGGCACTGACTGAGTGACTGGAGGGAGCTTAAGTAGGGAGGTGAACAGGTGTAGAGCATGAGCTTGATTGCTGAGTGAGTGAGAGACAGGAGCAGGCAGAGCTTGACAGGAACAACAAACAAACATGACTGGCCGTGAAGGGTAAAAACATGACAGAACCCCCTCCTTAAGGTCCGGCTCCTGACGGACCACCAGGCTGAAGAGGATGGGAGACGTGGAACCGTCTGATGAGGCCCTTGTCCAAGATGTGACGAGCCGGGACCCAAGAGCGCTCCTCTGGGCCGTAGCCCTCCCAGTCCACCAGATATTGGAGCCCCCTTCCCCACCGTCTGGAACGGAGGAGTCTCCTGACGGTGTAAGCAGGGGCACCCCCAATCAGTCGGGCGGGAGGAGGGGGACTGGAGGAGGGTCCGAACCGTGGCAGAACAAAAGGCTTGAGACGTGAGACGTGGAAGGTAGGGTGAACCTTAAGTGAGCGGGGTAGTTGGAGACGGACGGCTACAGGGTTAATGATCTTGGAAATGAGAAAGGGGCCGATGAACCGGGGTGCCAGCTTACGAGACTCCACTCGCAGTGGGAGGTCCTTGGTGGAGAGCCAGACCTTGTGGCCCACCTGGTATGTGGGTTGAATGGACCGACGCTTGTTTGCCCCCCTGGTATAAGTGGCATTGGAATTGAGGAGGGCTCTCCTGGCCCTTCTCCAGGTGCGTTGGCACCTCATGACAGCACGGTGGGCTGAGGGCACCTGAGCTTCTCTCGCCTGGACAGAAAATACAGGTGGTTGAAAGCCAAAAACAGTATGAAATGGAGACAGACCGGATGATGAAGATGGAAGAGCGTTGATGGCATGCTCGACCCAGGGAAGGTTGTCTGACCATTTACTGGGATCTCCTTCACAGAGCAGACGTAGCTTGGTCTCCACCTCCTGGTTAGCTCTCTCGGATTGGCCATCTGTCTGAGGGTGAAAGCCAGAAGAGAGACTAACAGTGATGCCCAGAAGGCTACAGAACTCTCTCCAGAATTTAGAAATAAATTGAGGGCCCCTGTCAGAAACAATGTCATTGGGTAGACCATGTAGTCTAAAAACCTCCTTGGCCATGATATCACTAAGTTCCTTGGCAGTAGGTAACTTGGGAAGAGGGATGAGGTGAACCATCTTTGAAAAACGATCCACAATGGTGAGAATAACAGTATTACCCGAGGAGGATGGAAGGCCAGTAATAAAATCCATCGATATATGGGACCATGGGCGAGATGGGACAGGTAGAGGACGAAGGAGACCAGCTGGTGGACGACGAGAGGATTTGGCTTGATTACATGACTGGCAGGAGTTTACAAAATGCTTCACATCTTTAGTTAGGTCCTCCCACCAAAACTGAGATTTAACCACACTGAGGGTTTTAACAATTCCAGGATGACAGAATAGGTGTGAATTATGGCAAAGCTCGAGTACCTCTTTTATCTTTCCATTGGGGACAAACACACGATTCTTAGGACAGTTGGCTGGAGGAGGTTGGGCCCGGTTGGCCTGTCGAAGGTCGGACTCCAGCTGGGTCATGGACAGACGCACATTGTCCGGCAAAATAAACTCGACCTCAGTCTTGGGAGTCCCACTCTCCTCAGAAATGCGAGACAAAGCGTCGGGTTTTGTGTTCTTAGTACCAGGTCTGTAAGACAATACAAAGTCGAATCTACAAAAGAATAGAGCCCACCTGGCTTGTCTGGGGTTCAGTCGTTTTGCGGTGCGGAGGTACTCAAGGTTCTTATGGTCTGTCCATACTTGGAAAGGTTCTTTGGCGCCCTCAAGCCAGTGCCTCCACTCCTCAAGAGCCAACTTCACAGCCAGCAGCTCACGGTCCCCCACATCATAGTTGCGTTCTGCAGCAGAGAGACTTCTAGAGAAGAATGCACAAGGATGAACTCGTCCCTCATTGCTGCATTGACTGAGAACTGCCCCTACGCCAGTGCTAGAGGCATCAACCTCAACAATGAAGGGTTTGTCAGGGTTGGGAGCATGAAGAATGGGTGCAGAAGAAAACAGTATTTTAAGTCTTTCAAAAGCGAGACCAGCGGCCTCACTCCAAACAAACTTTGTCTTGGAAGAGGTTAATGCATGCAGAGGACAGGCAATGGAGCTATAATTCCTAATGAACTTTCTATAAAAATTAGCAAATCCAAGAAACCTTTGTAACTGTTTCCTGTCTTTAGGAACGGGCCAATCAATGACTGCAGACACCTTGCCAGGATCCATAGTAACCTGATTGGGTGAGATATTGAAGCCAAGGAATGAAGTGGAAGTCTGATGAAACTCACATTTCTCAGCTTTGACAAACAGGTTATTTTGCAGCAGTCTGACTAAGACTGTTCTGACGTGTTTGCGGTGAGAAGGCAAATCTTTGGAAAACACAAGGATGTCATCAAGGTAAACAAAGACGTACTGGTTTACCATATCTCTAAGTACGTCATTAACTAATGCTTGGAAAACCGCTGGTGCATTGGTGAGACCGAAAGGCATTACCAAGTATTCATAGTGGCCATTGGGGGTGTTGAATGCCGTCTTCCACTCATCTCCCTTCCTGATGCGGACCAGGTGGTAGGCATTCCTCAGGTCTAGCTTGGTAAAAACTGTGGCTCCTTGGATGAGGTCAAAAGCTGTGGACATGAGGGGAAGAGGATACTTGTTTTTAATAGTGATCTTATTAAGCCCTCTGTAATCAATACAAGGCCTGAGAGACCCATCTTTCTTCCCAACAAAGAAAAACCCTGCCCCAGCAGGGGATGCAGAAGGCCTAATGATACCAGCCTGGAGAGAGTCCTTGATGTATTTCTGCATTGTGTCGTGTTCAGGACCAGATAATGAATATAAGCCACCCCTAGGTGGAGTAGTACCAGGAATGAGATCTATTGCACAATCGTAGGGTCTGTGAGGGGGAAGCGAGGTTGCTTTGATCTTATTAAATACCTCCTTGAGGTCATGGTACTCAGCTGGGACCTTAGTGAGATCTGGATAAGTCTCTTTGACATCTGCAAGTCTTGTTGAAGGTAGAACAGCATCAAACAAACAAGTAGTGAGACAGTCGTCAGCCCAGCCAACTATCTCCTTACCCCTCCAATTGATATGTGGGTTATGTTTGTTCAACCAGGACAAGCCAAGAACAACTGGAAGTTGAGGTGAGTTGATTACAATAAATTTTATTGTCTCCTTGTGATTACCTCCAAGTAATAGGGTGATGGGTTTGGTCTCGAGGTCAGAGTTATTTAGGGAGTGACCATCTAAAGCGAGAACTTCAAGAGTCTTGGGAGACTGGATTAATTCAATACCCACTGATAAAGCGAAATGATGGTCAATGAACTCAGTGTCTGCCCCAGAGTCAATGAAAGCGGACACAGAAACAGGTTTTTTACCAGCCATTAAAATTTCAGCAGGCACAGTGAAAGGGGAGGAGGTTCTGGGGTTTCTGATTTGACTCAGCAAGGAACTTCTTTTCTGCCGAGTCTGGTCTTTCAATGGGCATTGACTAATGGTGTGTTTACTCTCTCCACAATAAAAACATAAATGAAAACTTCTTCTCCTCTCTCTTTCTTTTGGTGTGAGACGACTACTTCCCAGCTGCATGGTTTCTTCCAAATGAGGATTCTTGACAGTAGGCTTGACAGGTGTAGTTGGGGAAAAAGTTTCTGACTCACCCCAAGGTCTGGAACATCTCACCGACCTGATACCCTTCTCTCGGTCCCTCTCCCTCAGACGTAGGTCGATACGGGTAGCCATGTCTTCCAACCCCTGGAGGGACTCCGGGTAATCTTTAGTTGCCAATGCATCCTTTATGTTGTCATTAAGACCTTGGAAAAAAGCGTCAGTTAAAGCATCCTCGTTCCAGCGACTGTCCGCTGCAATGGCATGGAACTCAATAATATACTCAGTGACTCGTTTATCTCCTTGTTTGATTGAGAACAATCTACGTGCAGCCTCTCTCTCAGGCAGGACGGGGTCAAACACTCTGCAAAGTTCTTTGGCAAATGCTGTAAAACTGTAGCAGCACCTTGCGTCTCTCTGCCACTCTGACGTACCCCATGACTTTGCTTTACCTGCAAGCAGTGAGATGACGTAGGCCACTCGAGCACGTTCAGAGGGGAAGGAAGATGGCTGAAGCTGAAACTGGATTTCACATTGCGTGAGAAATGGTCGGCATTGATCAGGCTCTCCTTTAAATAACTCTGGAGGAGACAAACGAGGTTCATTATAAACTGCAGGCACACAATGAGAAGCTGCATGAACAGTAGCTGTGTGAGCTGTGTCTAGAGTAGAGGATTGTTGTGATGTGGATTTAAGCAAGATCATAACTTCCTCCCAATTAGATTCTAATTTTCTTATGGCCCCCTCCACACCAGAGCACCACTCTTGGGCTGATGCTGGATCCATTTTATGGCCAGATTCTACTGACAAGAACCAGGTTTGGACCAGCAAAACAGCAAGGCCAAGAGTGGTTAAACAGTTTATTTTCTGAATGGTGGGAAATCTCTGGTGGAGGTCTGGGTCCTGGTCGGGTCCAATCTGTCAAGACAGAAGAGTTAGTGACTTAGACGTGATCAGGAAGTGCAGGTGGATATTGGGGTTTTCACTAACCTTCTGTCTTGATGTTGAAGCTGAAGCTTTAGTCATGCTGAAGCCAGAGATGTCACTCCTGTAAAGTGAGCTGCTGCAGCAGAGCAGATTAAAAGGACTTGAGGTCCAGAATTGGGAGATCCAGAATCATGGTTCATAAGCCGTTGCAGGGGTCAAGCACCTTGAAGCAGAGAGCCGAAAACAGAGCCGAATCGTAGTCCAAAAACGTGGTCAAAGGGGAAGGCACAGAGTCAGAAACCATGGGCAGATAAGCAGACAAAATCCAAGAAGGTTTAGGCAAGGCGAGTCAAAAACATGCAAGGAGTCGTGGCAAGGCAAGGGTCAAAACCTGGTATGCTGGATTTCTACTGTTTGTGAAAGATTAGAGAATCTGGCACTGACTGAGTGACTGGAGGGAGCTTAAGTAGGGAGGTGAACAGGTGTAGAGCATGAGCTTGATTGCTGAGTGAGTGAGAGACAGGAGCAGGCAGAGCTTGACAGGAACAACAAACAAACATGACTGGCTGTGAAGGGTAAAAACATGACAGCAAACTGTACTTTCATCAGAGAACATAACTTTGGACCAATCAGAAGCAGTCCCAGGTGAGATGCTTCTGATTCTGTCTCTTGTTCAAGAGGAATGAAACCCATGTCGTTCTTTTGGACACAGAGCTCTGTGAACAGCCAGCCTCTTTAGCAATGACCTTTTGTGTCTTGTCCTCCTTGTGCAATGTGTCATTGGTTGTCTTTTGGACAACTGTCAAGTCAGCAGTCTTCTCCATGAATGTATAGCCTACAGAACTAGACTGAGAGACCATTTAAAGGCCTTTGCGGGTGTTTTGAGTTAATTAATTTAAATAAAAATAAGAAAGAAGACAGCAAATCACTTGTGATCCTACTTTTATTTACTTTTTTTCTTTAAGTGCAGATCTGATTCAGTCAACAAGTTCTTAACTTTGTTTCAGTTTATTTAAATTATCTCAGCTTTTATGTATTTAAATTTTTGTCCTCTTCTTTCAGCATTTCCCTCTTCAGGGTCTCCACAGTGAGTCATCCTCCTCCACCTCTGTCCTCACTCCTACCTCCATGTCCTCTGTACCAGCCATTATTTTGATTTGATGACATGAAACCTACAAAGATTTCCAGAGTTAAAAGGTTTACTTCATCATCATGCATTCTGTCCCTCTATTCTGCTAATTTTTCTTCAAACCTCACACTCCATCCCATGAGAGGCAGCATTTAAAATACACTGCTGTTCCCTTCCTGCAGATCATGTTAATAATTAATCAATCAATCAATCAATTAATCAATATGATTATATTAAGGTGCACTGTAAAGTACAGCATGTTATATGTTTGCATGTGCCTGACACACTAAATGAGCTTTTGTGTCTTCATGCAAACCCAGGCCAAAAGACGTGTTGCTGTGATGTCACGTTTGTAACTGCACACTGAGAGAAAGAGCACACACACACACGCACGCACACACGCACACACACACACACACACACACACACACACACACACACACACACACACAGCAACAGATGGCACAGCTAACCTGTCAAGTTGTACTCTGGGACTACAGCAGAAGGTACAAATCACTTATAGGTAAAAGTACAATCAATCAGTGGTAGCCTCTGGCAAACAAGGAGCATGGGCCCAACCTCTTTTAATTAGGATTTTATATATAAGGACATAACAAAACCTCTTTGAAAGGTTCTAGATAATTACATCTGTAATGTCAACTGTATAAATACATAACAGATGTCATCATGTAATTATTTATGAAATGAAACTTCAGGTTTAGGTCTGGACTTTGAACCACAGAGTCCTGTCATTCTTTTTTCCAGTCATTCTGTTGTAGGTTCCCTGCTGTGTGTGGATCATTGTTCTGTTCCATCATGACCCAGTCCGGCCCAAGCTTCAGCTGTCAAATGCTTTCACATTTGACTCTGGGGTCCTTTGGTCTCTGGAGGAGTTCATAGTCAACTCTGTAAAACCAGTCCAAGCCATCGCCCTCTACCACTGTGTGTTACAGCTGTTGTGAGGAAACCAGTGTTCTTCACATCTAACCACCACCTGCAGCTCCTGAGGGCAGGTGGAGATAACTGGTCTTAGCTGTAGTCCATGAAGCTGCTGAGAGGTCACCAGTACATCAGGCTGAGTCAGAGCACAACTCACTGCAGGAACATTGATTCAGCCTGCAGCCCTGTGAGATCTCTACGTGAGTAAAACTCTACACAAGATTTGGTTCTTTGAGATCTTTGCAGTTCTTGCAACTCCTACCTCCTGCCTTTGGGTCCACTCTGAGAGTTTCCAGTTCCATTGCATCTCCTCATCTTCGTCCTGAACCCAACTCCTCCTGAGTTCTTCCTGTCCTGGAGTCCATCCATCATCTTCTGCTTGTTCTGTGGGCAGCAGGTTGAACAGGGAGGCCCAGACATCTCTTTTCACAGCCACCTCTTCCAGATATTCTGGGAGGACCCCAAAGCATTCCCAGGCCAGCCGAGAGACCAAGACCTGCTCTGGTCCTGGCCCCACTCTAGATCCAGGCCTGGGAGAGTCACCCTTCCCCCAGGCCTGGCTCTGGAGTGGGGCCCCAGTAACCCACATCCAGGCAGGATACACTGAGCTCCTTGAGTTTGATTGGTCTTGTGAATCTTTGGAACCAAGGACCAATCTCCCTTGGGACACCCTGCCAGGGGTGATAGCCCCCAACTGAATAACTCATTCTAATAACTAATTCAGGTGCACAAACTCCACCACAATGTAGTGGTGATTCATGGAGGAATGTCCTGGAGTCTCCATTTGAAAAATGCTACAAGAACCAAAGACCTGACATCAATGACCCAGCCTCCTCATCCTCCCTCCAGCTGCTCACCTTCATGCCTCCTGGAAGTCTTCACCTTCACCTTGCTCCTGCCTGCCCTCCTCCTCCCTGAGCCTGTAAACACAGTAAGAGGAACTCTTTCATTCAGATTACATTCATCCATGAGATTCACATATTCTGCTTTAACCCCACAGATCCTCCTGCACTCAGTCCGGCCTACACCTGTAAATAAACTCCTTACTCCACCTTACTCCACCTTACTCCACCTTACTCACCTTACTCCACCTTACTCCACCTTACACCACCTTACTCCACCTTACACCACCTTACTCCACCTTACTCCACCTTACTCCACCTTACTCCACTGAGGAATGAGATAAACCAGAGAAATATTATGCTTTCTGACTATTTTATCAAATTTAAGTGTATTCATTAAAACTGACCATATACTTAGTGTCAGGCTGACTTTTTAGTGAGGCAGTTTTTGCTTTGAAGACACTGACTATGTGGAGGGGCAAGGGCCCTGCTCTTTTTCACATATAACTTTGTTTTTATTGGCAAAAGTTGCAACAGTCTAATCAAAGTAACAAATGTTATCCCTCACCCGTGCCTTGTACCGACTCACACAAAAACATGTTTGTATTAAGATGAGAGAGTGAAGTCATTATAGACACGCACGCACACGTACCATGCATACACATTCACACACCTCAAAGGTATAAAATAGGAGGCGCTCGGATGGATTTCGAAGTCTACCGTGGGTCTGATCAACGCCCGGTTTTGCATTGAAGAAAATATCTCCCACTGAACGAAGCGGCTTCCTCGTTTGTATCAACGGTGAGGGATTCTGATCTTTTTATTTCAATGCCTTTTTCTGAGTGTGTGTGAAAGCTTGAGGCTTTGCTGTTGTTCGTGGCGGGGTTTAAAATTGATGCTTAACCCTAGCAAATAACAGTATGTGTTGTTTTGAGCATTTTTATGCTTTGCAGAGTTTCATTGTATCTGTGGCAACTTTTTATTAAAGCATACTGAAGTACACAGTTCTGAGAGTGTGTTTTCATTGTACCGACCTTTTTCCCCGAGTCCTGCACATTTAAAATAAAATATCATAAGACATCCACCTTACACCACCTTACTCCACCTTACACCACCTTACTCCACCTTACTCCACCTTACTCCACCTTACACCACCTTACACCACCTTACTCCACCTTACACCACCTTACTCTACCTTACTCCACCTTACTCCACCTTACTCCACCTTACACCACCTTACTCCACCTTACTCCACCTTACTCCACCTTACACCACCTTACACCACCTTACTCCACCTTACACCACCTTACTCCACCTTACTCCACCTTACTCCACCTTACTCCACCTTACTCCACCTTACTCCACCTTACACCACCTTACTCCACCTTACTCCACCTTACTCCACCTTACTCCACCTTACTCCACCTTACTCCACCTTACTCCACCTTACACCTCCACCTTACTCCACCTTACTCCACCTTACTCCACCTTACTCCACCTTACTCCACCTTACTCCACCTTACACCACCTTACTCCACCTTACTCCACCTTACACCACCTTACTCCACCTTACTCCACCTTACACCACCTTACTCCACCTTACTCCACCTTACTCCACCTTACTCCACCTTACACCACCTTACTCCACCTTACTCCACCTACTCCACCTTACTCCACCTTACACCACCTTACTCCACCTTACACCACCTTACTCCACCTTACACCACCTTACTCCACCTTACACCACCTTACTCCACCTTACTCCACCTTACTCCTCAAGTCTTTTGGCTTTACTCTGGGTTACAAAAAGCACTTGTTACTAAACTTGTCAGAAGTTATGAGGAGTTGTTGATGAGATGCTGTTTGGTTAAATTCAAACATCATCTGTCCAAAAAGTCATTACTATGTTCGATTTAGACTTTCTCCTGACAAACATTTGAAATGGTCAGATCTGATGTGTGCTTTGTACACTTGTTATATACAGTATATATATATATATATTTTAAACCGGATCTTTATGTCCCAATTAAAGTTCTAGTTGGATGGACTTTCTTTCTCCCGCGATAAAAAAAAGAAGAGTTTTTGTACCAAGAGCCAAACTCGCAAATCATCATATCCTGACATTACCCCTCCGATCACTCATACTATATATGTTTCAACACATTCTTTTTTTAGTCACTAGAATCACCCAAATGTTTTATTATTCTTTTTTTATTATTATTAAACCCAAAGAGTAACTCGCTTTAAACATCTGAAGAGAAATGTGTGCCTGCACAAACACAGATCCAGGAAGGATGCCACTAATTACCACACTCCCCTGATAGACCCCGGAGGAGGTGGACATCTTCCACAGCAGAGAAAACAATCAATGCCAGAAGCTTTTTTAAAGAAACCTCCATTATTGTCTGAGGAGGCAACAAAGGCTTTAATGAAATGCTGTCTCATTGATCTTCAAATATCTTGACGAGAGAGAAAGTGTAATGGTCTATAAATAGATTACATAATGCAGCATGCTGTAATGGCTCAGTCATACTTTCACAACAGCTCATATAAAACCTGTTGTGTGACAGTGATAAAACACAATCTGGTCGCTGAAAATTCAAGAGCACCCAACACTGATGAGTCACATGTTGGCAACAATACTGCTTATGTTGCATGTTTTATTCATTTACTGACCGAATGAAACGTTGTGGCAATTTAAAAGTGGTTTGTATTGGGCTGAGGCCCCTCCACATCCTAATGTAACCTAGCAACAAGGTATTTGTCTCTCAAAGAGCATCCCAGCTCAGCTCTGACCACAACATGGAAACTGAACTGTAAAGTACAGTGGTGGTTCCTGAGGAATCACATTTAAACCAAATCTTTACAGTCTTTTATTTTAATTCCTGCACAGCAGCAACACTTCATCCAGTCAACAGTGACATGAGTGAAGTCTGAATCAGAAGCATCCGTTTAGAAGCACTGCCATCCTCTGGCAACACGTGGAACATCTCATCTCCAGATGTTTTCTTTCATGGTGCTGAGGCTGAGCCTGTCAGGGAGAACTGCTGCAGTGTGAGGCTTAAAAAGCCTCTTGTGTTACATAACATGAAGCCAAACTTGAATGAGTTAGTAGGTAGAAACCCCGCAGAATGAGGCCTGTATGACTCAGAGTTATGTAAGACTACAGCATCAGTGCTGACAAGGACCAGCTCAAAGTGTGAAGCTCAAGTTGTTTCATCAGCACGTGTGAAAAGAGGAGCTCGAAAACAAAAATAAGTCATGTGTATTTATTATGATTTTTTTAAAGTCCACTAATTTAAATCTAATTTATGTATTTTTTTTAAATATTTTGTTTTGTGAGGCGCTGTTATGCCCAAAACAGTAAAAACATCTTAATAAAAATGTAATGTTAATATTTTCCACTAGAGGGCGCAACTATCTTCAAAACAGAGCAACTCAATTGCAAAATGTGCTTAGACATAATTCTGCTGACTGACCTCAATTTGTTCATTACAACCTGCTTCATGTCATGTAATCTAAATGCAAAATCACCAAAGGCATTTTCATCCATCCATCTTCTTCCGCTTATCCGGGGTCGGGTCGCGGGGGTAGCAGCCTAAGTAGGGAGGCCCAGACTTCCCTCTCCCCAGCCACTTGGAGCAGCTCCTCTGGGGGAATCCCAAGGCGTTCCCAGGCCAGCCGAGAAACATAGTCCCTCCAGCGTGTCCTGGGTCTTCCTCTGGGTCTCCTCCCGGTGGGACATGCCCGGAACACCTCACCAGGGAGGCGTCCAGGAGGCATCCTAACCAGATGCCCGAGCCACCTCAACTGGCTCCTCTCGATGTGGAGAAGCAGCGGCTCTACTCCGAGTCCCTCCCGGATGACTGAGCTTCTCACCCTATCTCTAAGGGAGAGTCCAGACACCCTGCGGAGAAAACTCATTTCAGCCGCTTGTATCCGAGATCTTGTTCTTTCGGTCATAACCCAAAGCTCATGACCATAGATGAGGGTGGGAACGTAGATCGATCGGTAAATTGAGAGCTTTGCCTTTTGACTCAGCTCTCTCTTCACCACGACAGACCGGTACAGCGCCCGCTTCACTGCGGACGCTGCACCTATCCGCCTATCGATCTCACGCTCCAGTTTTCCCTCATTCGTGAACAAGATCCCGAGATACTTAAACTCCTCCACTTGGGGCAGGACCTCCTCCCCGACCCGGAGAGGGCACGCTACCCTTTTCCGGCTCAAGACCATGGCCTCGGATTTGGAGGAACTGATCCTCATCCCGGCCGCATCACACTCGGCTGCAAACCGCTCCAGTGAAAGCTGTAGATCACGATCTGATGAAGCCAATAGGACCACATCATCTGCAAAAAACAGAGAAGCGATTCTAAGGCCACCAAAACGGATCCTCTCAACACCTTGGCTGCGCCTAGAAATTCTGTCCATAAAAGTTATGAACAGAATCGGTGACAAAGGGCAACCTTGGCGGAGTCCAACTCTCACTGGAAACGAGCCTGACTTACTGCCGGCAATGCGGACCAAGCTCTGACACCGGTCGTACAGGGACCTAACAGCCCATATCAATGGGCCTGGTACCCCATACTCCCGGAGTACCCCCCACAGAACCCCCCGAGGGACGCGGTCGAATGCCTTTTCCAAGTCCACAAAGCACATGTAAACTGGTTGGGCAAACTCCCACGTACCCTCCAGGACCCTGCTGAGGGTGTAGAGCTGGTCCAGTGTTCCACGACCAGCACGAAAACCACACTGTTCCTCCTGAATCCAAGGTTTGACTATCCGACGGACCCTCCTCTCCAGAACCCCTGAATAGTACACACTATTAAGTATAGTAATACTAGTACACACTAGTATATAGTAATCATAGTAAACACTCTCAAGCCTCCCTCACCAGGGAGGCTTAACAGTGTGATCCCCCTATAGTTGGAACACACTCTACGGTCCCCCTTTTTGAATAGAGGAACCACCACCCCAGTCTGCCAATCCAAGGGAACTGCCCCCGATGTCCACGCGATATTGCAGAGTCGCGTAAGCCAACACAACCCCACAACATCCAGAGCCCTAAGGAACTCAGGGCGAATCTCATCCACCCCCGGAGCCCTGCCACCGCAGAGCTTTTTAACCACCTCGGTGACCTCAGCACCAGAGATTGGAGAGCCCGACCCAAAGTCCCCAGGCTCCGCTTCCTCAGTGGAAGACGTGCCAGTAGGATTGAGGAGGTCTTCGAAGTATTCCGCCCACCGACTCACAACATCCCGAGTTGAGGT